>BMAW01055819.1:0-23717 GCA_019974015.1 Nephila pilipes
AACTCATTGACAAAAAATTTCATCTTTTTATCTTCCTCATTGAAAGAGCCGACTTAATTCCTTTAATATCTCTTGGTATAATAAACTTAATACTTATTGAATGTTTAACTTTAATCCTAAAATTTTAAGTTCTGAATCTTAATTTTTTTAATTTGAACGTTAAATTTTTAATTTCAGTTTTTTCACTTAACCTTCAAGGATTTTCAAACCTGTAAGCAGATTGTTCAGTACAACATTTTAATAAGTTTCTATGCACACTTAAAATGTCAAATCTTGATATCTGATACAGTACAATAGATCAGAGGTAAGAGGTGTAACGGGCAAAGGACTCAAAAAATTTCACCCCATTCTTCTCGCAGAAAAGAGATAAAACATGAGATCAAATTTTAAGAACTACTATTTACAAAACTTAATATTTTGTAGACGCATTTCTAAAAAAACATAAATTCAAGGGGGGGGGGACTAAAGGAGGAATATAATATATTTTTTATGCGTCAACAGGTATATTAATTTACAATAAATTGAAAATTACATTTAATTTAATTATGAAAGAACTCTTAAATAATACATCAAAAAGTTGGTTTGTTTTATCAACGTCACACTAGAAACACGTATTCTTTGGGCAACAGATGTCGTAACTTTGATCTTTGGTAAAGTGAGGAGGACTACAGCTGTGCAGGAACCCCTCTCTAATAACTTCCACAACACGCTAATGGGAGGACTTTGTACTACGACCGATTTAACATGCATCAGTCCCTATTAAATGGCGTTTTTTTAGTAAAATCAAGGCTATAAACTACAACTCGATGAAAGCCTCTCGCCGCTAGTTCGCTACAATGGCCACTAGACTACCGCGGCTTACATTTAAAGCAGCTTAAGTATTAAATTTTTTTCTGTTGAAATTTTTTTTAAAGCATTAAAATCACATAAAAGTGTTCGGGTGAATTCCACAAACTTACACCGACTCCGAAAATTTGAGCAGGTGATGAAATTTTCGAAATGAATCTCCTTTATTATTTTTGGATATGAATTTAGTAAATTTACACATTAGTTTTGATATAGGGAATATTTCATTTTCTTGCACTTGTACGAAATTGCACTTGTACCTTGAGGATTATTCTCGTCATGTGGCGCCATCTACAGTCTCCTTTTGAAATTAGTGTGTTACAGACTCCCCCTCTGGTTTCGTTGACGTCTCGGCTCGGAACCAGGAGGTAATTTCTTGGGACATCCTCTTTTTCTAAGTGGAGCCACTGGTCCAGTGTCTCTTTCTACTCCAGGCTCATGATAGTCCTTTAGGGCAGAAATGTGATAAGTTCCAAGGACTTGGTCTGGGTTGGCCGGGTCGGCAATCTCATACGTTACTGGAGATCTCAAGGTGAGAATGAGGTAAGGACCTTCCCTCTTTGGCATGAATTTCTTGCAACTGTTGTTCCGACTTATGGGATGAATGTTCACCCAAACTTTGTCACCAGGTTTGTAGTACTTTCGTCTTCTTCGTCGATCGAAGTTACCTTTCTGACGATCCTGTTTCTGTTCAACTCTATCTTTGACATCCAAGATTGAATTGGCAAACCTCTTGAGATAAGGGGTGATTTCCGGTACAAAGTTATCGTTGTCAATCACTTGTCGGATATCATGCCTGATATCGTCTGGAGTTCTCAATTGTCTTCCAAATTGTAAATAGGCAGCCGTGTGTCCAGTGGTGTCGCAAACTGAAGTATTCATTGCGAACCGAATTAGAGGTAACTTATCCTCCCAAGCCGAATGTTCGTCTTCCACCAGTATTGCTAATCTAGGTTTTAAGTCTCGGTTTTTTCGTTCTGATGGGTTCGCTTGCGGGTGGTAGACTGGGATGAGGTCTTGCGTAATTTCAAGCAAATCACAAGTTAGTTGCATGACGTCACTTACGAACTGTGGTCCGTTATCACTTATTAGTCTTCGTGGAAGACCATATCGTAGGAATACCTCTTCGATGAGTATTTTAGCACAGTTTTCAGCACTGGCTTTAGCAAGAGCAAAGAGTTCTACCCATTTTGTGCTTGTATCTTCTACGATAAAGATCCACCTCTTGCCAGTGGGAGTTTCTGGAAGAGGGCCAAAAAGATCAATGGCCAGCGTTTCAAACCTTTGTGCATAGGCGGGTGTTCTCAAGAGTCCTGCTGGTTTTTGGGATGTTGGTTTATAACGATTGCATTCAGGACAAGTCTTGATGTAATCTGAGATGAACTTTTTCATACCTCGAAAGTAGTATCGGGATGCAATTTTCTTATAGGTGTTCTCTACGCCATAATGACCAGCTGTCGGGGCATCATGGTATTCTTGAAGGATTCTTTCTCGTTCTTGTGTAGGAACTACAAGCTGAGCTTCTTCCTCTTCACTCTCAGGTGAATACCTATACAAGATACCCTGATTCATTAGGTATCCTCGACTGGTGTAGTTGGCAAAGTTTTCATCTTTGTCCATGCTCTCAAAGCAGTCGATGATTTTCTTTAGTTCTTCGTCCTCCAGCTGTCCCTTTCGAATATCACTGGACTTCCTGGATGGCATGTCCACAGTGATGGCACACACATCAGAGGCTGCGCCTTCAGTATATGACGGTCTTGACAGCATGTCAGCTATTACATTAGATTTTCCAGGGGTATAATCGATCTTCAGGTTGAAGGACTGAATTTTCAGAGCCCATCTTGCCAGACGGCCAGAAGGTGACTTTATGCTTAACAACCATTTGAGAGGTTGATGATCTGATGCAAGGAATATTTGTTGATTCTCTATGTAACCTCTAAACTTCTCTAAAGCCCACACTACCGCCAAGGCTTCTCGCTCGGTTGTGGAGTAGTTTTGCTCTGCTGGGATCATCAGACGACTTGCATATTCGATGACATGTTCATCGGGGCCACTTCCCTGGAGTAGGACTGCTCCTAAGGCATAATTACTTGCGTCTGTACGGATTGTGAAAGGTTTTGATCCGTCAGCTTGCTTCAATATAGGAGAAGTCATCAAGCGCATCTTCAACGTCTCAAAAGAATCTTGTTGCTCAGGACCACAGTGCTAATGCACTTTCTTCTTAGTGAGGTTACTAAGCGGGCGTGCTATGTCAGCAAAGTTAGGGACATATCGACGAAACCAAGAGCAAGTTTGTAGTAAAGATTGGACTTCTTTCACATTGGTAGGGACTGGAATTTTTTGAATAGACGAGATCTTCTCTTGGTCAGCTTCAATTCCATCCTTCGTTATCCAGAATCCCAGATACTTCACACGGTCACAGGCAAAGCGACATTTATCTCGGTTTGCATGGAGTTTAAAGACAGACAGTCTTTCAAAAACTTTTTCGAGATCTTCCAGATGTTTGTCAAATGTTTCTGAGAGAACAATGATGTCATCTAGGTAGGAAAGTGCGAAAACATCTTTCAAGCCACTTCGAAACTTGTCAATCAATCTTTGAAAAGTGGCCGGAGCATTCCGTAGGCCGAAGGGCATACGTAAGTAGCGGTAAGTTCCAAAAGGGCAAATGAATGCAGTTTTGTCCTGGTCAATGTCAGCGACCTTTACTTGATGGTAGCCTGATTGCAAATCGATTGTTGACATGTAGGATGTCGGTGTTGCTTCATTCAATAGATCATCCATACGTGGTAAGGGATAGGTATCCATTTTCGTAACAGAGTTCAACTTCCTGTAGTCGACACAAAGACGTACTTTCCCATTTGGTTTAGGAACAAGTACCACAGGTGCGGCATAAGGTGACTCGCACTCTTCGATTACATTCTGCTTCAGCAGTTCTTCAATTTGTTCCTTTAAAATCTCTTTCTTTATGGGATTCATCCTGTAGGGAGACGTTGCAATTGGAGGGTGATCACCCGTGTCGATACGGTGTTCGATAAACGGCGTGGGCCCTCCCCCTGGTTGGAAACATGTCTCATTTTTGTCCAGGAGTTTATTTAGTTTTCTTGTCTGTTCTGGTGATAGGTGTTTACCCTCATCTTCTCGAAGTTCGAACGCACTGATGGCTATTTCTTCCAAGGGCTTCTTGAAGAACTCGTACTGTTTTCGAGGATTTTCGGCAAAATACCATTTTCCGCCTTGGACATCAAGGACGATTCCAGCTGCATTGAGGAAATCCCTTCCTAACAGAGTCTTATTTCCTTTTGCTTCAGGCAATACTAGAAATTCTGTTGGGATAACTTTGCCTTCAATGTACAAGTTGACGACAGCACTTAGAGCCGTAATGGTCTGTCGAATTCCATCAGCCATCATAAATGAAATTATCTTGTTCGCAAAGATGATGTCATGCTCTTGCAGGAATTTGAACAGTTTTTCACCTGCAATGGTATGGGAAGCACCAGTATCCGCACATACAGCAATCTTTTCTCCAAAAATTCTGAGAACAATCAAACTTGAGGGATCCGAGTTTGAATTCAAGTTGAATAACGTCATACAGTTCACTGCTGTTATCGTTTCACTAGCTCTCTTGCAGGTAGGACACCTTGCCTTGATGACTCCAGGAGTCCCGCATCCGTAACACTGGATGGGCTTTCTTCCTTCAGTTCTGGAACTTGGGAATCTAGGTACTGTTCTAGAGGGTCCTGGTGAGTGGTTATCATAGGAGCCTCCAACAGGTGGACTTTTCTTTATTGGAAAGGGTTTCCTGAATTCTTCTTTCTTCTTGAAAGTATGATTTGGATTATTTTTCATTCCAGGCCTTAGGCTATCATATGCGTCCAATTTCTCAGCTAATTCCAAAGGATCGTTCAAATCCGCCCAAATATCCAGAAAGTGTTCTTTGATATTTGCAGGAGTTTTTCTTTTCATCTGATCAGCGATGATTAGACTTTTAAGTTGATCAAACGTGGTTATCTTCAATTCTTTGATCCAACCTTCAAGATAAGAACTTAATTCGAAATAAAAGTCTCTCCATGTCGAGTCAGGGTTTTTCTTCTGTTGAGAAAAGTACTGCCTAAACCTATCTCCTGTAACTCGAAATCTTTTTAGAAGCATTTCTTTTACCTTTTCATAGTTTCGAGAATCATCTTCATCCTCTCTTGCGATGAGCTGAGCTATATCAGGTGGCAATGATCCAATCAGGTATGCTGTCCAAGTTTTTTCAGGAATGTTCAAGAACTTCACTTGACGTTCGAAAATAGTCAGGTATAGACCCATTTCGTCTTCCTTCGAGTTGAATCTCGGAATAATTCTACTTAGCTCAAGCTTTGGGTTTTCTAACTGTTGGTTTACAACAGATGTTTGTGATAACTTCTGCATTTCAAGTTGAATTTTCAATTTTTCCAGTTCGAATTCTCTTTCTCGTTGCTGGGCCACCTCCACAGCTTTCTGTTTCTCTTCCAATTCCGCAACTTTCTGTTTCTCTTCCAATTCCACAACTTTTTGTTTTTCTGTTGCCATTCGATCTTCTACAATGACACTGAGCATATCCTTGACGAATTCCTCATCATACCTATCACTTGCGGTTATGAGATCTTTTAGTTCAATAATTTTGAGATTGTCCGACGGAGCCAAACCCAATTCTGTGGCTAACGTCCTTAAATCCTCTTTTCTGGATCTTCCCAAAAATGCCATTTTTTAGTCTATTTCAAATTTAATTTTCTAACGTTCAATTAAAGTTAATGAATAAAAGTTCACTAAGTGACAGTGTTAATTCTGTTATCTGAAAACATTATAGTCACACAATACTTATGCACTAAAATTTTTCGTTATATATAAAATAATACTTATGCACTTAGAATTTTCGTTATATATAAAATAATACTTATGTACTTAAAATTTCAGTTATATATAAAAATAACACTTAAGCACTTAAAATTTCAGTTATATATAAAATAATACTTATGCATTTAAAATTTTTGTTATATAAAAAAATAACAATATTTATGCACTTTTTCTGAAAACAATAAAATTCCTTTATATCAAATTGTGATAATTAATTTGAAAATCAATCTTAAGAAGATTAAAATGAAACAATTTTTTTTTTAAATCAAATATCTGCTAATTCCTTTCATCAAAATCAAAACCAAAATAAGTTTATATAACATTCATTATTAATCAAAACAGTATCAGCAATTAACATGAAATCGTTTATACAAAAATTCAAATATGTTTAAGTAGGAATAGCATTCATAAATTATTTTATTAACCTTGGAGTTACCAATATTGCAAACTTGTTTACACTCAGAAGTAATTAATATTATTTTCCAAAATTTTTATTAAAAACCAGAAATGTAAATACTTTATGAATAACATACAACTTTTCAAATGTTATAGCAATTCCTTTCCAACTCCGTTATATATTTTATAAAAATTTTATTTTTATATTAGTTATAAAAATAGAACCAAAAAAAAAAAATCATTATGATAAGAATTGCAATCAACATAATAAGAATCAAAGTGACATGCTTTGAATAAATACCAATAATTTCTTGAAAACAAAACTACATATGTGTTAATGGTATAAAATTTTTAAATTAGGAAGAAAATATGCATTCGTAAATAATAAACTAACTTTCGGTTAGCCTTAATCAAAACAAACAATATACTGCAACATACAATAGTACGAGTAACAATAATCACAATTTTATGCTGAATAAGAGAGTATAATTTATGTAGAAAAAAATAACACTTATCTTAGATAGCACATAATAAACTAGCGGGATGCAAGTATCTTTTGTTTTCTTTTTTGTCGGGTGACAAAACTTCAACACCGAAGTCAGTGGGAAAAAGGCGAGACAGAGCTGGGATGAGCCGCGCGTTGGGCGCCAATTTTGTAACCCTTTTCCAATGTTGAAATTATTTCAGGACGAAATAATGAACCAGCCAGGATGGCTTCAACAAAAGTGCACTTCACATAGCACTTTCAAAATAAGTGTCGGGGCGACACACACAGGAACTTCTACACACGTAGTGAGCCGATCAAAGGGAAAAAAATGTCGGACGAGTCATGCCACACGTTCGGGCGCCAATTTTGTAACCGACGTTCTTATGCCATAACTGCTTTAACGCAAAAGAAATCAACATCTTCTCGGGGTAAATTACTATATTTTTAATGACATAAAACATCACAGTTACAAAGACGGAATTAAAACAATTAACAGTAACATTTAGGAGGATTTAAGTTTATCACAAGTAAACTTTAACATAGTCCAGGGTTGGACAGCAACAGGAGACCTTACTCCACGAAATCCCAGCTCTCTCTGGCAGAAAACTAGATAGCATAGCCACACCCTAACCTTGAGGATTATTCTCGTCATGTGGCGCCATCTACAGTCTCCTTTTGAAATTAGTGTGTTACACTCTTCAATATAAGACTTTTTTCTTTTGAAAATGTAAGATTTATGTGTGAGTCACGTAATTCACAAACATAAATAGAGTTTGTATCTGACTTACGAAAAAAAATATCATATATCACAATATTTTTGCAAAGATTTTGGAACGGATTTTATGATATTTTATATCAAATCTCTCTCTTAAAGAAAATACAATCCTCTTTGCTTTCCATTAAGATTAATGTAGATGGATTCGCCTTTACAAAATTGGCTCAATTAAATTTGTTTTATTTAGCCTAACGAAGCTGATGATTCTGGGATACATTCTATTTCCCTTTCGAGAAATTGATATATTTCGTTTAAAAGATAACCATTTATGTCAAATATTTTTTTACTTCACTGTGCCCAGAGAAGGAAGATATTTCTCGAAAAGCTGTAGTGTAATGGACGCTAAAAATGGTTATAAATCTATTGTGAGAAGAAAACGATCGAAGATTTAAATTGCAACATATTTTGTTATGAATGGGTAGGTTAACAATAATTGTAAGTCAATACAAGAAATCTTTTGATATGAATACCAGCTTCTGGCATGCATTTGCTAGGAGAGATAAAAAAAAAAAAAAAAAAGCCAAAAATGGCGTTTTTCAATATAAAACAAATGTTCGTAACTATGCAGGGGGTTAAAATGAAATAAAAAATTATTGGTTTACCAAATACATTCCAATTTTGTTGTAACTTACTACATTGAAAACATTACTTTTTTAATTTTGGAAATCGATCAATTAGGTACACCTGCGCAATTCAACCTAATTTAAAAAGGTTTGAGTGTACTGTCGTTGTTTTTAAATATTCGGTTTCATTGATAATTCTACCATTTTTTTTCTGCTAGGCAGAGTAAGTACAAAAAATTGTTGCCGCATTTTTGTTGATAAAACACCTTGTCGTATTTGAATTGCACAAATACATTCATATTGGTTGCAAAAAGAAATGAAAAATCGTTTAAATAGTTTATTAACATTTGATGAATGTGAGGCATTTCTTTCAGAAAAGTGTTTTTTTTTCCAGCTATGTTTATGAGAATTAAAATTCTTTAATGTATATAGCATGTTTGTGCTTTTTGTAACAATCTTCTGAACTACGATTTGCTTTAAAAATCGCGCTTAATTTCTAAATATCATTACGTAGTTTATTCTTGCGAGGTTCTTATTTAATTTCTTGAAACATTTTTTGTACAATATTTTAAATTTTGGTGTAATATTTATTTTACATTATGTTCCTATTATGAGTCCCCATTTTTCTAAAGTATTAAAATACTGTATTTAAAATCTTGCAAAAATTTTAAACATATACATATTATTAAATAAGAAATCACATAAGTAACGCGATGCATTCTATAAATAACATTGAATTTAGTGTACCTCCGAATATCTACAAATATGCTAAGTATTTTTCGCTTAGCTGAGTTTCATATAAAAATTGCCAAGCTTAAAAATTGGCTTAGTTTTTGCAAGCCTAAATAATGACGAGAAAAGATTTTTAACAGTGAAGGGCGTTTATTTTTACTATAGAATTACAGTCAAGCATTTGTAGCTAGTGAACATCAGAAAGATTTTAAGTGGTGTTTCTGTCTTAAACGTGATGCATTCACAAAAAAAAAAAAAAAAAAAAAAAAAATTAAAATTTAGTAATGATTGTTTTAATTAAAAGCGTGATACAATAGATTAATCAACGAATCTAAGCAAAAAATTTACTTTTTAAAAACGATTTATTAAAAAATACGTCTTTATAGTTAACACTTTGATAAAGTTTATTGCAGGTGTGTTTTGTGATGAACGTTCAATGAGATGATATTATAATTTGTTGAGAGTACAATAGCTTACTAATCAGTGTTAGATATTGGTTTTATTACGGTGTGTGTGATCAAAATGTTTGTCGAAGAAAATTTCTATAACATTTTAAGACAGGTACTTAATATATTTAAAATAATTCCTATGCAAATTTTTAAGACTGGCACCATAACATGAGATTGATGATGCGTTTAAAAACATTTTTGGATTCTTTATCAATATAAATGCCAATGAAATTGACTGGAACTATAAGTATTCATGCAGCATAAAAAATCAAGCTATACTTAATAATACTCGAGTATTCAATTTGATTAGAAACTATGAAAATATAAGTAATAAAAAATTGTTAAATTTCTTCTCTTATATTTTGTTTAAAAAGAACAAAATTCTTTCAGGCAGCTTTCTATTATACATCTTATATTCCTGATCCTTTCTGAAAAGGAAACTCACTGGTGCTCATAATTCTTTGTCCAATTTTATTAATAAAAACGTTATGAGTAAAACTATTTCTTATAGTAATGTCCTTTCTTGAAGAGTATTGCTTAAAATGTCCTTTAACTTAGCAGTTAGTACGCATAATACTTAAAGCCGAGAATTTTACATAAGGATAGAGTCCGTTCGCAGTTAATGTTTTGTTAAATGACGCGACAGCAGATACAAATATTGACGATCTGGTAAATCACAGTCTCTAAGAAGACTTGACCAATCTTAGAAGGAACGGTGTATCATTGGAGCTCCTAGAGATAAAAGAAAAATTTTAATTAAAAAAAATTCCAAAGACAATTTACACTCCTTTATTCTCTTGAGTTGTTAGTTTCATATTCGAATGATGTTTGAAAGTGTTTGTGATTGGTAGTATTGTAGTTCTCAGGAGGCGTGAGTGTGATTCTATTAAATGAGGTCACATACTTTGAGGAGATTGGAAATGCACTGTAAAAAATTGCTTTATAAGTCCAGTGACACAAGAAGAAATACTTTTGGAGAGTGTATATCGTCGATGTCATGATGGAAGATATTTTTAGCTTATAATTACTACTTGATAAAAAGTAATAATAATCTATATTATTCGTATTCTTCCTATTTAAAACTGTTGATAAAATTTTATTAAGCCATTAAAATTTAAAAAATAAAAATCATTTAGGAAAAATAAATAAGGCTCCGTAAGAATAAAATTGCTTTTGTGAGGGGTGCATTTATAGGGATGAATTCCCACTTTACTTTTCATCTACATTCACTGTATCAGAGGCCCTATTTCATGGACAGCAGAAACTTTTCTATTCTTTTTTTCAAGAATCGGCTAAGAAGAAATCCCTGTTTTCTCTATGTGATGGAAAAAATTCAAGCGCGAAGTGAAAAAATGCTCTTATGCATAAAGTTTAGAGTACCTATAGAATTATAACAAAATAATTACTTACAAATACTTAATTTTTGAGAGAAACTCTTTAGGGGTTTGTATATGTACCTTTGCCTATTTCTGGATACGCCAACGAGTAAGTCATTTTCAAGTGGAGTAGAGATACTGCTTAGAAAATAAATACTTCAAAGTACAAGATGTATGTAATGCTGGACCAGACAAATGAATTCTAGAAAAGGAATGAATTGCCCCGTCGTACACAAAACATTCTAAATATATTCCCAAGTTTTTGTGAGTCCAATTGATATGTTCTGTAGAAAAACTGGACGATTTCCTGCATAAAACACTTCGCTTGAAGCGCGGTTTGGGTGAATCATTTCAAATCTCAAAAAAGAAAAAGGAGAAAAGAACTGAGTCGGATTTAATTTCGTTCACAAAAACACGGTCCTTTTATGTTGAACATTACCAGCGATGATATTTATAAGAGAAGAAAAATAATTTTATTTTTGAATTAAGAAAGTAATTCATTTTAAAAGAAACCGAAAAATTTGCGTTTTTCGTTGTTCGTTTTTTACAAAAAATGTTATTATGTATTTTCGGGTTTGATGATAGTCAATTACTTAGGAATATACATTAAAGATGTTTTACTTTCAAAATAAGATAGATATTATGATAACTTATAGTTTGAAAGTAAAGAATATAATTGTGAGCATGTTTGCATTTTTATTAATCAGTTATAGTAGAATATATAATTCATCGTTCTTTTGTGCTTAAACCTCGGCAGCTATGTAGTTATAAGGTATGATTTTCCCATCTAGATTTACCAAACGGATAATTTCGTAACAACCTGTCGAATGTTTGCGCATGAAAGACTTGAAAGTTGTCGGGATAAATCTTATTTATGCTACTGAATGAAACTGTAACTTTCATAACAGAGAGAAAGGTTCTCTGAAAGAATGTCAGAGTGGTTTGAAAAAATGTTATAAATGATGAATAGTTGCTTCTGTCTCAGACGGACTGCTGCTCCTATCCCAATGATTTTTTTCAATTTTCGAAATTAAACTTCAATGGAACTAATATTAATCTCGTAACGAGGAAATACTTTCAGAGGTCAAATTGTGTTGAGTTGTTTTATTATGAATGCATAGTCTGAAAATTACATTTTAAAAATTTGCTGTGTAAAAGTGTGACCAATATCAGTTTCTGTACGATTTGCTTACATTTTAATTCATTTTTGAAATTTTTTAATTCTGTTCCTTATTTTAAAACGGTTTTTTGATTTTGAAAGATTAAAATATATTCTATCAGTACAATTTTTAGAAAGAATAAAAAAATGTTTATCCTGAATACATAACATTGCTTTATTTAATTTTACATTTTTATGAATTGAAACAATCTACAAAAATATTACTGCTTAGTGACCCTTTCATCGTAAAGGCTATGATGGGATTTGCTTAAAAAATGCTGTCTTACTCTTAAATTCACAACTGTTTCTTGCACAGTCCTTAGAATAATAACTTTATTACGCAAATATTTGAGAATGCCATTTTTGTATGAAAAGAAATTTTTTGATGATTTTTTTGAAAGAGGGGTCGTTTTATTTCTAATGATAGAATGAAAATCAAAATTATTGAATACATACAATATCACTGATAATCATCTTTATTTTCTTCCATATTTAGTTTCCTGTTTTTGACTGTTTAGAATTGAATCAAGCATGAAGATGAAGAAGATGTTTAGAAATTTGTAAGTTGTTTGAAGTTATTCGTACTTTTTATTGTAATATATTCCCGGTTTAATCAAATAGTTTTAATATTATGTATTACTCGTATTTTCCACTAATTTTCTCTACATATTTCCAAAAAACATTGAATGCATATTCATTAGAATTAAAGATTCCTCAGAAGATAAATCAAATATATTAAAAGAAGAAAAACTCTCTCACACACACACACACATATATATATATATATATATATGTGTGTGTGTGTGTGTGTGTGTGTGTGTGTGTAACCAATTAGAAATAAGTGAAATACAAAAAAAACTTAAATATTACAAAAATATTAGACAATTAATTCATAAAGAGGACATAAGAAATAAAATAAGTAAGGAAGTTTAAAATAAAATATAGTATAATATCAGAGCAAAAAAAATTTTTTTTTACTAACCTAGTAGTTAAAATTATTATGTACACAAACGTATTATAAATATAAGTGCAAAAGAAATAAAAAAGAATAAAAAATTTACTCTACATAAAAATATCATATTAACTTCAGAAATAAATTAATGTTTTAGATAAATTTAGAAAAAACATGTAAATTTAAAAGAAAGTGAATTGAATTCAAATGAAGTAAACTTACAGGAAAGGAATAGAAACTCGGGTTTTGTACAATAAAGGAATATAAAATAATTTATATTGTTTTCGGCTAGAGATTGTTGATGCTGCTTATACTACAATCAAAGTCCAAATTTTTCCTGCAGTGATAACTTTATAAAAACAGGTAAAAATAAAAAATTCGACTGAATTAAGAACAAAAGAAAATCAGAATTTTTTTGATTTAATACGATAAGTATCAGTTAAAATTTATAATATCAAAAGAAAAATTAATCATACTTAATATTGTAAAAGCTGTAAATAGATTCTGAATATAAAAATTAAACATTTTACAAATGCTGATGTTTATATAGTAATAATTAAACTCAGTAAAAAAATGCAAAATAAAATTAAAAATTATTCAATAAAATTAAAAAATATTCAATAAAATTAAAAAATATTCAATAAAATTTAAAAGAAAAAAAAATTGCACGGTACATGAAATGAAAGATTAAGAGGATAGAACAAAGGAACGTTCTTGTTTATATATATATATGTCTGGATTCATATGGAATGATGAATTTTTAAAAGCGTTATAAAATTTAAAATTTTCAAAATATACAAGAAATTATAATCCTGTAAATGATGGGAAGAAAACTAAATTAAAATATATGTATACATATATATATGTAGATTTATAACATAAAGAGTCTGATCAATAGAAATCTCAGCTATTTTATTTATAAGCTACGAACTTCTAGAAAGATGAAAAGCATAAGAAAAGGAATAAATAATAAAAATAATGTAGAATATATTTTTCAAAAATAGTTATAGAACTAAACATTCAAAAGAATTATCATTCAAAACCAGAAAGGAAAAAATAATCAACCAAAATACTAATGAAATCCTAGAGATATTAACAAGATAAATTTCATAACCAAAAAAAAATTATTGTAAATCAGTATCAAAAAGTTATCAAGTATAGAATTTTAAAAAAATGAACGAGATATAACAAAGTTAAAAGAGTAGAAAAACCACCAAATTAGTAGACATGGAAAATGAAAAGCGAAAATGAATAATAATGCCATCTTTCAGAAAATTTGAATACTATAAGAAGAATCAAACAAGCGTGATCAGAGCATTTTGTTTAATTTCTGTACAATAATATTTTTGTTGCAATATTTAGAATTGGATTTTAATTTATTATTAATTCTATCGGCATTATAGTTCTGTCATATTTACTCAATTTATTTCTAACAGTTTACATTTTATTAAATATATTTTACTTCTTTCCACTCATACACACAGTTACATATATATATATATATATATATGTAACTGTGTGTTATAACATTTTATAACAATGTTAATGTTAACAAAAATGTTATAACATTTTATAACATTTTTTAACCAAGTGATACGAATGGCCGATAATAAAAGGCCTTAGGTTTCCATCTGAATTTATCCATTTAATTTCTTAAAAATTTTATATTAATATTTTTGCTTTGATTAATTTAGATAACAAATTTTAGTCAAAATAGATGGCTATCAAGGTAAGGTAATTTGGATTTTATGAATCCCCTTCTGAGAACAAAAAAAGTTATAAGAGCAGCGATTTATATATATATATATATATAGTAGCATGATTAATAATATGGGACTGCAAATTCTGACCGCTATAACAGTTTTGATATATTTCTAGTATAAAATCATTTTAAGAAAGCTTTTATGCCATGTTAATAATTATTATATTAAATCAAAATGAAAGTCGCGAATAAACGTGTAAACGCTGTAATTTAATGAAATGAATTACGATTTGTATTATCATGTATTATTTTATGATAACCAATTACTTTTTCATGAGAAAAATTTTAATTTTCTAAAAGTTTTCTAATAAGGGAAAAACTTTAAATTTTTTTTGTTTTAATCAATATATTACCAAGAATATTAGGTTTGTTTATTTTAAAAGGATAGATTAGGGATAAAAGTTATTAACATTAAATTGATATATAATAAAAAAATAATTTCACTGGTGGAAGAAGTATCAAAAAAGAAATTTTTACTCGAACATGAGCATTGATATTCACAGTACCATGTCTCGGACTTTTCCTATGGTCTATAAATTCCATGCTCAATATTTAAAATGGCTTGAATTTTATTATTATTTAATGAACTGTGATGGCAACACCTAGACTTATTCATCAATTTAAAAAAAAAATGATTATTCCCTTCGGTGTCGTTTCGTAAAATGCAGTCAATAATCATTATTTTAAATGCAGGTGGTTCGATTTGTTTTAATGGAGGTCCGTGAGTCTGACAGGTTTCCTGGACGAAAAGTATGTCTGTGATTAAATAGGGATGGATTTCAACAGTTATGTTTCGTCCCCTGCCCATCTCATTCTCTCTCATGATGTTTGTAACAGTCTTCTTAAGAATGCAGATAATGCAAGATTTGAATTTCCTGCAGCAAAAATATCATTCTTCGTTATACCTCGACATGAAATTAATCAATTCTATTCTAAATAGAATCTACATTTTTTTTTTTTTCGAATTAACTAATGACTTTATTAGTCATTTAAATATAGTCGTTAGAAGAATATAGCAATATGTCTGACAATCACTTGACAGGTTTCAATAAAAAATTTTACCAATATATTAGATAACCATAAAATCTCATTAAAAATATTTTCTTTTTCATAAAACAAATTTTTAAAAACGAGACAATCAAAGACACACATCATAAAAAATGTATTACTTTCTATTTAATTTCGAAAGCATATGTATTAAATAATCAAGCCGTAACTCTCTGATAAACATTTCATTAGAACGTATTTTTCAAGAGCATGTTACAATAAACTTATTTGTATTTTAACTCTAAATTAAACAAAAATTAATTGTTGTAATTCACAAATGAATTTTTCGAAACGCATTGTAACAAGTCCTTTAATTTACGAATTCAACATTATGTTTATATTATCATTACTATTAATATATATGTTGTTCTATTGTCTTATAACTTTTTATTATTGTTTCAGACCAACAAAAAACAAGATGGAATAAACAGACTATTTCCATTAAAAATTCAATATTTTGCTTAATTTAACGCTTAAGTATCTTAATTCTTAGAATAATTTATTAACCCTCTTCTGATTAAAAAAATATTTTGTATTCCTACAAAAGTTGCAAGGCTATAAAGTAAAAGTACTTTTAAGAAATTTATTGGTAACCACGTTTAATTTCTTAATACTCGCGAGTACTTAAAATATGAAAGACTTTCGCTTCACTGTGCGCAATAATTTAGATTCAGTTATGTTTTTCTTATATTGTAAATTTTCTCCGAATAACGTCTTTGTATTTTATTTGCAGGCGCAAGCTCTTAGCGTCGCGGCGTGGTGTTAACCACGCCGCTCGCGCTCGAGCTGGCCGCCCCGAATGTTTCACCCCCGGTGAGGAATTCGCTGTGGCCGAAGACTTTGGAGTGAAGACTACGGATCTAGCTGCGGAAAGCGACCCTGGCTTTCTGCAAAAATTGTTGTGAGTTTTTACAAGTTTCGCCTTACAATTTTTCGTCCTTTAGATTCTTAATTTTATTAAATTTGCTTACGAATATTTAATTTATTGTAACCATCTCCATATTAACTATTGGTCAATAGTTTATAAGGAATCTAAATGGCCATTCGATGAACGTCAATACCTTTTTTTTTTCTGCTTGTTCGTCGCGCTTGAAAAATTCTGAATCATCAATGTACATACGTCTCAAATGGAAATGGAATTATGTTTTTCTTAAAAGAAAGAAAATTTTCTCTTACGCGTATAATCAGCTAAAGAATGTACTTCGAGCAGAGTCGCAATCAATCCATATACTCCGTAATAAAAAAAATATTCGGTTTTGCATCTTAAAATGTTCTCTGCATCTGCGTCATTTTGTGAGTGTGTTAAAATTTCTAATAAAAATACCAAACCCTTAAATTTAAGATGGATAACTGATTTCTCTCTAAAGAAACATTTTTGATGTGTCATATTATATAATTAGCCATTCCCTTGCGTAAAGTGTATAAATATTTCTGTTCAGTTTAAGTTTTAATTCCAGTGTAGGAACTTTATTTTAACATTTAATGACCACGCACAATTTTTGTCAGAAATTTAATTATTCATCTCCATTATTCGAAAAAAACAATGGTTTTATTTTATTGGTATATAATCATGTTATACATGAAACTTCAGAATATAAAAGGAAATCACAGCCTCTGAATTAATAATTTTTGAGTAATGATTTACTCGTTTCTTAGCTCGTAAAAATACAAGAATCAGGAAATGAGCCAACAACATTTTCAAATAAATTTCCTTTATGGCATGTAATCATTTGTAATATGTTTTCACGGTATTTTCCATAGAGTATATAATTCATCTTCTTTTTATATTTTTCAGAAAAATTTTCTCATGAAATTTAATGAATGCTAATTCAGTTCAAATATTTATGTGAAAAGGGGGCTATAAACCATGTTTAATATAGTTTCATGTTTTAAGGATCTTATTTAGATTTCAAATCTCAAATATGAAAAAATAACTCCTTTTTGATTTCAGATTCTTTTTTTCGTGAATATAATGCATATCTACATAATTATAAAAAATATATGAGATTTATTTTCGTTTGATTTGAAGAAAAGAAACATGTATCAATTCTCAATACCTTATGAATATTGAAAAAGTACTCCTTCCTAGACATGCATCGTTTGCATTGGAATTTCTTAGGCTTCGATTCCTTCCTCTTTGTTTTCTGATTGTTTTAAATACACTTACCCTGTTTTATTATAGGATTAAAAATCTGTCCAATTATTACTAAAAAATTATATATTATGCGTAAGCTGGTAAAAAGTGTAAGCATAATTGCCTTTTCACAGATGATAGTCCACAGGATATATCTTAATTAAATTTTAATAAATTTAAATTAAAATATCTATAATAAAATTATATAAAAAATACATCTTTATCCTGGTGATTCTTTCTGTGTTAAAATTTAATGTAGCACTTTTACGGTACAATTTAGAAAAAAAAAACCCACTTTTTTCAAACACATTTATTTTCTGACTCAATCATTACTTCATGTATGTTTTCGTTCAAGAATATAGATAACGCAATGTATTAAAAAGTAATGTGCGAGCTCGAAATTTTGGATGATTTTCTAAATTATGTGCAACACTGTCAAGGTAAGGTTTTCATTTCTTGTATTACTTACCAACACGCTTAGGTATCTTGTGTAATAATAGTACGGTATGATTTAAAAAATTATTACAAATCTGAGAAGTATATTTAATAGGAGAAAAAATGTATGATGCGCGGAATTTAATTTTTAAGTACAACATCTGCGGATTCAATTCTCTCTCTTTTTTTTTTTTTTTTTTTTTTTTGATAAAGAGACTGAAAATCATAAACTTTTCTTTCTACATCTCAAAATACCGAAAGTCATAAAGTTGACAAATGACGCATACTGGAAATATATCCTTTATACGTTAAATTGTACAATTTCCAAATATATTCGTATTATACATTAAAGAAATTTCCGATCTTAATTACGAGTAAGATTTTACTGTCAAAAAGTTTCAGAAAAAGAACGGGATGTTTTTGGAATAAAATCGTTAAATCGATTTTTTTTAAAGTAAAATAAATTTTTAGTTGCTGTAAAAAAAAAATAATTTTGTGTGAAAACCGTTTTCAAGTAAGTTCTTATAGGCTGCGCAGAAACCGGCAAATCCAATTTTGTACAACTCAATCAAAGTTTCAGTAGAGTGGAAATAATTTCTATAGTTTTAATAGGTTATACATTCAATAATTTTTTCTTAAGGTTTATACAATAGTGTTACATTACGGCTTGCAAAAAATTTATGAGAAAACGATACATTTAGCTAGGAGTTTCAAAGAAAAAAAGGGAATCTTGAATTAAAATATTAACAGTGATACGATGAAGTACAATTAGATTAATCTAAAAGTGCATAGAAGTGACAGGCTATTCGATGCATTCAATGATAGAATACTTAAACATATATCGCATAAAAGAAAAATTTTCAATAACAAAGTATCATTGGAAAAGTTAACCATTAATGTATGTACTGCCGAACGTAATACGTGATAAATATTTCATTTTAATTGGTTCGTTTTGTATTTAAAAATTCAATATTTACTTTGTATGTTAAATATTTAACAACAAGTTTTTTTGACCATAAGGATTTTGATTTTAATTTTTAGAAATGGTATCCATACATACAATGACTTATTGTAAGACAGATTAAAAGTCAATTACTTTCAAAATTAATTTTATCCAAGCAATCAGTAATCGCAGAGATGAGATAAAGATGTGGTAGGTTTGCTGGAAACACAACACGGAAAGTTATTCCTTGCTTCCGCACTATGCACTCTCCTCGATGTAGCTTGTAAACCATTAGCCGCGAGAATCAGTTCATAAATTATACTGACATTACTTTATTTAATTTTCTGATGAATTATCCTTCTCATTGATGTTTCTCCTTGCAGCATCAAGAAACGGGACTTCTACGACCTGGCGGCCGAGGAGGGTAAGGCCATCCGAGGGGTCCAAGAGCTTTATCCTCAGTGGCAGCCTGAGGAACCGAGACCCTTTGTGGTATTTTCGGAATGGAAACTACCGGTTACCGGTTGGGACCCTTCCCGGGATAGCTACATTCGGTTTCATTTCCCCATGCACACTCGGGATGATCTCATCTTGGACGCCATCCCGGTGGTAAGTCACAATTCTCGGATTCTTTAATAAGTTTATTGTCAAATGTTAAAACACATAATGGCACCAAGAATTGCGTTGAATCATTTTTACTCATTTTTAGCCAAATTGCTTAAATTCAACTCTTTACGCAAGCTAATATATCACAACACTCAAAAGGAAAAAAAAAAATTTAAAATTTCAATTCGCGAAAAAGATAAAAAAGCAAATATATTTACGGCATATTTTTTCAAAATTTAAATAAAATATAAAATCAGGATTAAATTTTTCAAAAACCTAAGGTTGCGATTTTTGTGCAAATGAAGCCTCCTAAGAACCTTTGCAGTTCATTTTTCATTTTTTTTTATTTCATTTTTAACTGTTTTTAATTTTATGAGGGGGTCTCTACGATTCTGGTTTAAGTTGCGTTAGAGATTCTATACCGAAATTCAATGAAATATATCCCTTTTCTTTACTAATGGATAGAATTGCTTTACTTAACATCGTGAATAACTTTTACTAAGAAAATTGTTTCCTAAGCATTTATACTTAATTTCTCATTAAAACTCAGTCCTTCTTCCTCCCATAAGACAGAAATGCACACATATCAAAGTTTATTGTTCCATTAAAATACTTAAAAAAATTAAAGATAATATTTTTGCAGGTACATGAACTTAATGGACGATATTAAAAATTAAATCCAGAAATGGATATTAGATATACATAGTGAAATTTTAACAACAGTTTTTGAAATGAATCTTAATTTTATTTTACATTTATTAATTTACTTGTGAGTTAAACACACAAAAGAATAATTACTTTTTGATTTTAAGATCTGACGAAAAATTTAATTTAAATAGAGAAAAGAAAGAGAAAATTTCCCCTCTTTTGTTATTCGTTAAAATTTTCTTTTGTTATTTATTTGTTTGTTTTTTAAAATATTTCTGAATTTTGATTATAGAGTGCCTCTTTATCACTATAGAAATCAACTATAGCAGTAATTTATGGCATACCATGCATATCTGAAGCACATTGTAACAAATAGCAAATTATAATTATACTTGATATATTTGTAATTAATTGCCTTTTCGTTTTTGAGCGGTAAAATTAATGCGCTTCAAGCAGTAACATTAATATACAAAACAGTTCCTCTAGATAATCAAGTTAGTGCACTTTGCATCAGAACATGATTATATTGTAAAAATAAAAAAATTATTCAGTAAATTTTTCAAAACCAAATTAAAGTAACGATAAGTTTTGGAATTCTTTTTCTTCCTTCTCTGATATGAATGAAATTAATCCAATTATTTTTCTTTACAGTTCGAAGAAGAGCCAGGTAAGTTTCTGATTGTAAAGGCTCGTCCTCCCAATCGTTTTTGAGGATTTTTACCCAAACATGATTGTGGAGAGAGCATTTAACATCAGATTCCACTCCCTTCCCGAACGCATGACATCAAACAGACCTTACCATTTTCCATGGACTTAATCTCAACTGCATAGTCTTAAAAGGATAAAATTACTGATTTTTAAATATTTACATCATTTTGGAATATGCACAAAAAAAGAGAGATTAGAATAGTAACTACAGCTACGTAGCACATATAAACAGCACTTATACTTAGAATATATAATATACGAATTTTTGGCAAGACTGCGATATTATTATTCTGAATTAATATTTGAATGGAAATAAGAAAACGTGTGATGCAGTGGGAGTTTAAAGAATGAACATAATAACATCTTGAATATTAATTTTGATAGTTTTCAATGATTTTAATTCATATCAAGAATATTAAAATGGTTTTAGAAATAAAATATCACGTATTTTATTAATAAAATATATTATCGAAAAATTAATTATTAAATTTCATTATAAAATATTTTATTAATAAAATTATCTCGTATAATTGTTTAAATCCACCTTGGCTTAAAAGGAAAAACCTAGAAGATTTTAGAAATTTTTTGAATTGTAATTTATGGTTAACTTAGTGTATTTCTGTAGAATGTATTGCACCGCTGAATACATTTAACTGTATTTCTGACGATAGCTAAATATGGCAATCTCTTCATAAATCCCTTATATTTTTGTCATAAAATCATATATATTTTTAAAATAATGCTTTAATTTACTTATTCCTCCAAATAAAAATAATAGGTTATAAAAAAATTAAAAATATATTTTGTTAACAATAGATTAAGCAGTATTAAATTTTAAGCAAATTATAGGCAAGGGGAACCTATTTTAAGTAGTGAAAACCTTCACACCAATCTCACAAAATTTAACTCATTTATTATAAAATCATCTTCTATAAGTAATCCAGATAATAGGATAAAAATTTTTTTGGAAATTTGGGTAATTCAATAAGCATTAACAAATCGAAACGTGACAAATAATATATGAGATAGCTGTGACTACTAGAAAAGAAAATATTAAAATAATATAAAAATATAAATAACATAAATTAAAATTTTTGAATCCGTTTTGAATTTTAATGAAATAAAAAAAATAAGATAAAAAATACTTATTTTGTTCTTCAGAGGGAAGTTATATATAAATAAACTTATTTTAAAAAAAATTATTTACGCATTACTGCTAGGAATTTTTAAGAAATGATAATAAAATATCAATTTATATTTTTTAATTTTTAATTCTGTATCAATTTATATTTTTAATTTTTTAATTCTCAATCGTGTTTCTAAAATACATGACATGAGATCTAAAATACGAAAATTCAGATAAATATTTCTTACCTTTCAGTGAGTGACGACAAAGCAAAACTCTCTTTTAATAGAAGTCACAATGTCTTTTTACACGAAGTTACAACTCTTTCTCATGACTAAATTCAAACTATGGATTTGTTATTTTTATAGAATCAATTAAAGTACCACGTTTATTTGAGAAAATGTCATATTCTTACTACCGAGCAATTTATTTGAAATATTTGAGATTAAATCACCAAAAATAGCAATATTTAGTACAATTTCCCACCACTTTGTCCTATATACGAAGGTTATGAGTTTCTACACATGTGTATGAACTTTTGCTTCTATTATTACAGTTCAAAAAATTTAATTTTTTTACAAATTATATTATTAACTATTATAATCTTCTAAAATTACACTGTAAAATATTTACCACACTTATTGCAGAAATATAACAAAATCCTTCTCTTTAGCATTTTTTATTCGTTTTAATTTCTCTCTAGTATACCTGTAAATACTGCTTCTTCTTTGTTTTATTATTGTTTCTTAAGTGATAATTTTTCTTTTGAGCTTAACGTAAACAAATCGCAGAAATTTCTCTTTTGATATTTACTACTATGACAAAGAAATCTAATACTATATAATTAACATTATGAATATGCAAAAATTAGCAATAAATGAGATAAGTGATCCATTTTTCCGTCTGTAATGGATGCAATATGGAATCTACATTTCTTCTCCTCGCACATTTTATTCCGTCAATCCTAAATTAGAAAAAAAAATTCACGTTTTATTTCAGAGATCCTCTAATTTTTTAAGAGTATATTTAAAGAGATTAAATTTACTGTTTTCGCCTCTATATCTTGAATGAATAAACATCTGCCTGAGACACAGAAGCAACAAAATAATAATTATATTGATTTTAAATGTTCATAATTATAAGTTTTTGTAATCCCTCTGCTGTATTTGTTAGTTCATTTTGCTGCGGTTGAGTTTTTAATGCTTAATATTAAGTCAAGATATTTAAATGTATCAGATTATATGTCTCCTTTTTTTCTTAACATTTGCAACATTCTTATCAGCATATCAGCATACAACTCCTTTGGATTATTTTTAAAGAGTTCTCATAATTGTTTTAAAATGACCTTTATTTACTAGAATAAACTTTTACTTACAGGATGAAATTATTTTGTTAAAGAGAGAGACTACTCACCTAAAATCAAATGATTAGGCAAGGGCTATAAAATCTTATTTTTTCTTAATTGATTCACAATTTGAACCTCATCCTCTATCTGATCTTGAAATTTTACAAGTTTGAAATTTAGTAGAACGGTATAAAATCTAACTACATTTTAAAAAAATTGCTATGAAATTACGGGCCTGTGAAGGGAAAGAAACTTTTAAGTTCACCTACACATTTTTGAATAAAGAATATCCCCCCCCCCTATTCTAAATAATAATGTTTTGATTGCAATTTTCCATAAATAAAAACAAG
>BMAW01055831.1:0-86140 GCA_019974015.1 Nephila pilipes
CACACACACACACACATTTAGAGCAAATTTGTAAAAATTACTAGTAATTATGGATTCTTTATCGTTTAGGGCAGGGGTCTCCAAACTACGGCCCGAGGGCCACATCCGGCCCGCGGACAGATTTTGTCCGGCCCGCGGAGAGCTAGCATACTTGAAAGAAAACTCCTTCTAGAGAACATATTTATTTTTTATAGCAAATTAAATTTAGTTTACTGAAGTAATCTATTTTTATGTTGAATAATTATTAATATGACATCTACATTGATATGGTCATGGGCTAACTACTCATAACATTGTTGTAGGTTACTATATACTAACTAACAAATTATTGAAATGAATCCAACTAACATTTTATACATTTTAAATGAAAAAATAACTTATAACAAGAATAATGACATATGAAATACTAATGAGATTTATGTAATTGAGATTTTCCACTGACAATAGTTTGTAGTTGTGGACTAATTTTACTTGTACCAATTATTAAAAGAGATTTAAGATGCTCATCAGTTAATTTAGATCTGTAAACATTTTTTGTGTACTTCATTTTGGAAAAGGTCTTCTCACACAAATAAGTAGTACCAAAAACAGAAAACAGCCCACGAGCAAATTTATGCAAATTATCAAATTGTGTCAGTGGAAGACACTTATAAAATTCCAACAAAGATAAGTTTTGATATTTGTTCTTAATTATATCACTGCACTGTAGATCAATCATTTCCATTTGAAGTTCCGGGGCTAGGGTTTCAATGTCAGTATCAAAAGGATTCTGAAAAATCTTAATTTGATTCGCAATGGCATCAAAGTCCGAGAAACGAGTATCAAAATTTATTTTCAAAGCACTCAAAGTTTCGAATGCAAAATCGATAGGAAACTCGGTCTCAGTGGTGTGGCTGAATATTTCACATGTTTTAAAATGTGAAAAACATTTACTTCGTAGTTGTGATTGAAACAGTATCAATTTCTTCCGGAATGATTTGATATTAGTGTATAAATCAGGAAGATGCTGGTTTTCTCCTTGCAATCTCAAATTCAGTTCGTTCACATGTTTTGTCAAATCAACATAGAATGCTAACTTCCACAGCCATGCGTTGTTTTGCAATTCAGTAAGAGGGCGATGCTTTTCATTCAAAAAAATTTCGATCACTGCTCGAAGTTCAAAAAAGCGCTGAAGGACTTTCCCACAACTAAGCCAACGTACGGTAGTATGATAAGGTAAGTCATTTTCTCCAATCTCTTCAATAAATTGCACGAATTGTCGGTGATTCAGCCCAAAAGATCTGATAAAATTAACAGTTGATATGACTGGTTTCAGAACTTCAGACATATCCAAACATTTTCCGCACAAAGACTGTTGATGAATGATACAATGTAAGACTATTGGTTTTGAACCACCGTCATTTTCTACAGCCTTTGACACAAGAGCGACCACTCCTTTATCTTTCCCACTCATGTTTTTGCCTCCATCAGTTGTAATACATTTCAAGTTTTTCCATCGAAGGTTCTTTTGGTTAATGGCCATTTCAACTCCTTTAAAAATATCTGAACCAGTAGTTGTGCCATGAATACTATACATATCAAGAAGTTCTTCATGCACTTCATAGCTTTTATCTACTCCTCGAATATAAATCAACACCTGAGCAGTATCTGACACATCCGTTGACTCATCCACTCAACATGTCCATTTTTGTTGAACAGTTGAGAGGATATATTTTCAGCGATGTCTTCTACCCTTCGAGCCACAGTGTTTGCTGACATACTGACAGTTTTTAATAAATTTACCTTTTCAGGGCACATTTCTTCGGCTACTGCGATTATGCATTCTTTGACCATTTCTCCATCGGTGAATGGTTTTCCACGTTTTGCAATTTCAAGAGCCACACGAAAGCTGGCATGAGTTGCAGCCTCTTGTTCAGTTTTGAGTTTTGTAAATAAAGATTGCTGCGATTTCAATCCGAGCTTCATAGCTTCGAATTTTTCTGTCCGCAAACTTCCTGTATATTTTGAGTAATTTTGAAAATGTTTTGCTTCATAATGACGTTTAATGTTATATTCTTTGAGAACGGCTATGCTTTCATTGCAAATCAAACATAGCGCCTTGTTACTGGACTCAATTACGAAATACTGAATGTTCCACTGATCTTTGAATTTTCTGCATTCACTATCAATTTTTCGCTTCTTTTCCATTCTACTAAATCACACACAAAAGCAACAATTCAAATCAAAATATTGTTACAAAGATGTCTTAAACTTAAACACGCACAAACACGTTTTAAGGAGGTACGCACTATTTTATTTCACAGCAGTGTCATAGGAACTGACTTGTGGTTGCGCCACTAGCCTTCTTATATATTCCACTTACTGCCATCTAGAAGTGAGTGGAAGACACCAGAACTTTCTCGAACCAACGAGATTATTCTGTAAGTGCTATTAGCGCCATCTGTTAGCGATAGAAGGTACTACCTATTTCCGCTTGTGTCCACCAGATGTCCTGTCACGTTACTCCTCATGGCTCGCTCGTACTCTACGACTAATCTAGAAATTACAGATAATGACAGGAAAATTAATAATATGCAGTGTTGCCGTTTTGCGGACTTTAGTCCGATTTGCAGCCTTTTTTAAACGTGGCGTACTTTTTCGGACTTTTATTTTCATGTAAAAAAAATACTCATTCGTTACTTGAGTACTCGTTACTCGTTAGGAACCGAAGTAACGATTACTGAAGAAAAAAGTAATCAATGATTACTTGTGTATTTCATTACTTTTGTAATCAATGATTACTATGGCGATACGATGCGGGTACCCCATTATAAAGGATACCCATACGATACGGAAAATACATCAGCTTCCCCGTCGCTAGAGGCATCTGGCAGAAATTAAATGAGTATCGTCCCCGTCGCTAGAGGCATAAAATTAAAGCGTTCCCGTCGCTAGAGGCATCTGGCAAAAATGTAATCATATTTTACACCACTAGTGGACTGATTCAACTTTTTACCACCGGCAACAATGAATGATAATATGGTTTTGGCCCTTGGAATTTACTGGAGTAATCAATATGGCCCTAAGGCTGGAAAGTTTGGAGACCCCTGGTTTAGGGTAAGAACTTTTCAAACCGTATAGCTATAACTTGCATGGTTTGAAAATCAATCTTTTTCTCAACACTTTCCATACGCATTTGTTCGTGGATATTTAAACGCCCAATTACAGTTACGATGGATTGATCGCACAGAAAAGGACGACCTTGGCCTTAACCAGTGGCCCTCAAGAAGCCCTGACTTAACTCCATGCGATTTTTTTTTTATTTCCTTAGGGTTACTTAAAATTTAAAATGTTTTTATCGCCGCAGCAGGTGGACAATGACGATGCGGAAATACGAACAACTACAACCATTCTAATTGTAAAACCAAATATGCTGAAAAAATGTTTTATAAATTATATTATTGACTGGGATTGTTTTGTGTTTCTTGTGGTAGTCACACGGAAAATTATGATTTTTAAAAAAAACCTTTAAAGTGTTATTGTTGATTTGATTTGTCCAAAAAGGCTGTAAAACTTATTTGATACAGTAGTAGCCGTTCAAAGTTGAGACATTCTTTTTCTTAAAACTCTGCATCATAATGACAGTTCAAGACAGATAGTTATCCGTGACAGTGGCAATTCAGTTAATTGTTTCAATGCTAAGCAAATTTTTGGATATCTTTCTAAAATGATGACACGGAATATCAAACCACCATTTTAACGCTATGTGTTAGGTATGTTGACCAGCAAGAAGAGAAAACATTTTACCTATGATAACCAAAGATATTTTGTAGGTATTGCTTATTATTTGCTTACTATTTCAAGCTCTACCAACGAGTCGATGAATTTTTTTTAAGTCAGTTTTTCTCTTCCAATGCACAACAGCCTACTAGAGGCCAAGGCCATCTCAATAAATCTATTCCAAGATTTCGATTAAGCCCCATGGTCCACGAGGGATTTAATTTCAATGTTTTAAGATCTGATTAAAAACCGAGTCTTCTTTTTGATGCCCTCTACTTTTTCAAAGATAATTTTTTTATAAGAGTTTATGTTTTCCCATTCAAAAATATATTCAAACCATCTGATTTGATTAGGAACTCGGACAATATAAGATTGTTTCTATATATTTCCGGCCAATAAAAATTCTCCATGAATCATTTAATCAATCAAATATATTTCGATGAATGTTTCGTTCTTAAATTAAAAATCTGTCCTCACACTAACTACTTTAAAATGTAATAGGTAGTTATAATACGACTTTTATAAATTCTTTTGGTAGCAAAACTTAATAACTTAGCCTTTAGCATATTTTTTTAATTGATGATATGGTGACGTAATCCTAATAACAGTCTCTCCTCTTAAATGTTACTTTATTCACAAATCTAAATTTCAACCTAAGTTCACTGATTGGTTTTATTAATGTTGCACTAGGAGCAACACGAGGGCTATTGGTGACGGACCTTGTAATTTTGAACTTTGGTCAATGACGAGAATGATACCTTAACTGGCACTTCTTTGTACCAACCTCTGCACCACGCCTACGGGACTTTGAGCCTCGACAGATTTAACGTGCATTAGCCCCAGTACATGATAGGTATTCTCATCGATGCCAAGGATGATACTTGAGCTGATATGTTTCTCTAGGAACTTCCCACCGCATTAAGTGACGTATTTGAAAACTAAATAAATATATTGCGCAGCGAGAGACACATATTATTCTACATTTGAATTACTTTAGTAGATCAAAAATTGGAGAAAATCAGACAAGATAAATTAAGGGGTGTCAAGACCCTTAAATATCAAATTTTTTGAATAAATAAATAAATATGTTAGTTCCCCCTCTTTTCGGAACATTTTAGTCCCAAATGATAATAATATTACCAAAATTTCCAGAGCGATCGAGAAAAAAACAAAACATTGTTTAACTAGTTTTTTTTTTTTTTTTTTTTTTTTGTTATTTTTCAACATCCACTTCATTTTTCTCAAAACAATGAATTTTAATTTGCTCGCAGGATTGCTCAGAAACTATTTATCATATTCATTTGAAATTTCCTACACAAGTTCAAAATAAGTTTCTTTTTATTATTTTTACCCTAATTTTTACACATATTACTATCTGGAAAAATTTTATATAAATTTTAATTGGATACTTTTCAAAACATTTCATAATTTTCTTAAGAATTATCTTTACAATTTTTTTCTCCACATTTTTTAAAAACATTTATATAACTTCAAATCACTGAATGTTTTTCAATTAAATAAGTTTACTTTCGTAAATTTTGATCAGTGTTTAACATCAGAAAAACATGCATTAAAATATTAATTCTCGTAATTTTTAAAAAAACTCCCAATTTATGTTTGTTTATTAGATGAGAATTAATGTAAATGTTTATGAATATTAAATGGTAAGAGTATCAAGTTTCTTTTTTGTTTTATTGGTAAGTTATATCTTGTGGCCGCGGTAGTAAAGTTATCAAGGTCATGGACGGCGGTTCACGATGAGTTGTGGATTCAAGTTCTGATGACATCTGCCTTGCCACGTTGCGGGGCAGATGCAAGTTAAATCTGGTCGAAGTCCCAAATCCTCCCGTTGGTGTGGTGTGGAAGTTTGTAGAGGGAGTTGTCAGCTCGTTCTCGTCACTTGACCGATGTTCAAAATTACGAAATTCATCCCTTATGGCCCTCGTATTGCTTCTCAGTACGATGTTAATAGACAATTATAAGTTAAATCGGTTTGAAAATGATGATTTTTCGCATATACGTCTAGTAGACCCCTTAAGAACTGAAATAGTCGTTTACATTTAAATAATTAACTTATACTAATGCTAATTATTTTATATATTTAACTAATTAATTCATGTTGGAAATCCTTTATTGGAATACTACGGAAATAAAGGCGTCTCGTCTTAAGTATGAGAGCCCGTGGGATCATGGAAAAGATAATCAGATTATAATTGTTTAGTCCCCAACCGCGAAAGGCGGGTTTTTCATGTCTCTGGTGTAATTTGTTTTCCTGGTCACTAACGTGGGATAATGACTGTATGAGTTGTTTTGGAAATCCAATATAAACTGCTGTTTGTAGAAAATGCAACACCATGAAGGAATCATCAGAATCAAATGAAATTCGCAGCAAATGTCAATTATAGGATATTATGCAAATTAATAAAGTTTCAGAGCCATCGCGCGTGCGCGGCGCGCGCAGCGCCCTCTGAATTGATGCTGAAAGCGTATAAATAAAGTGCTGTAGCGGGACGTTGAAAAAAGTCTATGATTATTTGTTAGTGGCAAACGTTTAGTGAGACCTGAGTATGCCTCCACGACGGAAGAATAAGAAATTCAAGCAACTTACGGAGTTTGAACGAGGGAGGATAATCGGCCTTCGAGAAGGAGGATTTTCCTATCGCGCAATAGCAGCTCGTATGCAGCGGAACAGTTCCACAGTGATGCGAGTTTGGAAGCAGTGGACCGACGAGCACCGAACAACTCGAAAAACAGGCACTGGACGACAGAAGGTGACGTCAGAGCGCGATGATCGACACCTGCTCCGCATGGCGGTGAATGATCGCACAGCTTCCTCCAGGCAGCTGGCAGCACGTTGGTCTACTGCTACAGGTGTACAATTGTCGGCTTCGTCAATTCGTCGTCGTCTGCTGCGCCGTGGATTGCGTGCAAGGGTGCCTTTATACAGGATTCCCCTCACGGCGAATCATCGACGGCTGCGTCGGCAGTGGGCTCTTGAGCACAGAGACAGGCGAGCTGATTGGCACCAAGTTGTCTTTTCAGATGAATCACGCTTCAATTTGTGGACCCATGATGGCCGTGTTCGTGTTAGACGTTATGTCGGTCAACGCTGCCTTCCTGAGTGTATTATTGAACGACATAGTGGTCGAACACCCGGAGTTATGGTCTGGGGGGCGATTTCGTATCATGGACGATCCAATTTGATACGAATTGAGGGTAATCTCAATAGCAACAGGTACGTCCGTGAAGTGCTACAGCCCGAAGTCGTTCCTTTCCTTCAAGGCATCCCTGGAGCTATCTTTCAGCAGGATAATGCACGCCCACATGTTGCGCGGACTGTTCGAGACTTCTGTTCAGCACAACGCATGCAACTTCTTCCTTGGCCTGCTTATTCACCGGATATGTCGCCTATTGAGCACGTGTGGGATATGGTTGGTCGGCGTCTCGCTCGTGATCCGCGTCCTGCAGTTTCCAAAGACGAACTTTGGTTGCGCATACAAGCGATATGGAATTCTCTTCCTCAAGCAGATATTCAACATCTGTTTGACTCCATGCCACGTCGTATAGCAGCACTTATTGCAGCGCATGGTGGCTGCACCAAATACTGATTTCGGACGCTTAATTTGTTTCTTTTGTTTTGAAAATTTCATCATTTATTTGTATCAGTACAAGTCGTTTCTGCATTAAATTTCATTTGATTCTGATGATTCTTTCATGGTGTTGCATTTTCTACAAACAGCAGTATAGTTGTAAATAACTCGCAAATTGTAATTTATGCATATAACTGGCGTGTAGAAATTACAATTAATGTACAATAGAAAGACACCGCTCTTCCACTCTTCTTGAATCTTTGGATTAATATTCATTACAATTTATAGAGTAAAACAAAAGAAAATAACTTGAAAATAAACAGAATAATGATTAATAAATTACTAGCGGGTAGAGTCTATGTAAGTTGCTTCTAGCGACCAGAATCCCAATCAATTCATGAACTAGCAAATTACACAAATTTCAAAGTCAAGGGTTATTCCAAGATAAATCCACTTCATTATAGGCAAGTGTAAGATAGTTAAGTTTGTAGATTAGATTTAATAAATGAAAGAATTAGCTTACAATTTATGAGTATTTAGTACTTTCAAGTTATATATCTTTGGTTGCCAGATACGGAATTTTACTTTCGTCAAAATTAAAACATATTGTGTTAAAAGTTTTTCACTCCCCGTTAGATCACCGATTAGATTTTTTTTCGTAGACTGAAATTTCTTATCCAATACAAACAACTGCCTGTAATTGACTTTTTAAAAAATTCTTAGAAACATAAATGCGCGTTATGGATCATTTATTGTTCAAAGTGCCCCATTATGTAGAAAACTAGAATATGCATAGGCTCGCTTACGTTCTTACCATTTGGAGAGAGGAATGCTAGATTGAGTGCTGTCCTCATCTCTCGAGTGATACTCAAAATTACGAAGTCTGTGATCGATTGGTTTTATTAACTTAGCTCTAGAAGGAACACGAGGGCTATTGGCTACGGATCATGCAATTTTGAACCTCGCTCAAGTGGTGAGGACGATACCTGAACAATCCCTCGTTCTCCTAACTTATCCACCACGTCAATGGGAGGAATTTGAGCCTAGATAGATTTAACGTGCATCAACCCCATCTACACGACGGTCTTTTGTGGCATCAAGCCTTAACTCATGACTCGTTAAAAACCGCTAGCCGTAAGTTCGAGACCATGACCACTAGGCTCCGCAGCTACAAGACATGTTGTCAGTAGCCCTTGTGTTTTGCTTCTATGTGCGTCGTTAATAGACTATCAATCAAAAATCCGCTCTTGACAGGTTTGATACACTACTCTAGGAAATGAACGTGGATTGATTGAAAGAAGAAGAATCGATAGAACAGAATAAAAGAATCAGATTAAATGAATCAATTCAAATAAGAGATAACCCCGCCCACTAAACCCAGATTAGATTTGGTCAGTAAGCTACCACACTTCCCAATTAAGAGAATAATATTATCGATGGAAGAATATCGGATCAAAAAAATCCCAAAAAGAGTTGAATTAAAAAATCCATATAATAGAAATAATCTGTTATATGTATAAGAGAATATATCCACGCAATTTTCTCAAAAGCATGTCCTATAAAAGTCAGGTTCACTTAAAATACTTGTTTAATTTTTATCCCTTCGCCAAGCCTAGTGGATATGGCAGCAAACTCGCAGGTTCGAGCCCTGAAACCACTAAAGACCACTGAGTAGCGATGTACGTTTAATTTGGTCGAGTTCTTAAGACCTCCCATTTGCATGATGGGGAAGTTTGGAAAGGAGATTGCCTGCTCGGGTTTCGTCCTCGTCATTTGATCGAGGTTAAAATTACGAGGTCCGGCGCCAACAGCTCTCGTGCTGCTTCTCAGAACGACGTTTAATATACAACCACATTCTTTGCAGTAAGTAAATGTGTGTGTGATCCCCACGCTGTGTTTATAAATAAACAATGAATTATCAATTTAAAAAATAAATAACCCATTTGTAACTGTCGGGAAAAGCATTAAAGAGGTGAATTATTAAAGATAAAACTCTTCATTTTCTTCCGGGGTCCACATTATTTACAATGCCTATACGAGAACAATTGGTGATAATGGAAATGTTTAGACTGGCAAATAAAGTATTGATTCCACTGAAATTGAAATCTTATTCCGTGTAAAATATAGCTAAAAGTTTCTTTGATGATTTGAAATATATTTTGGAAAAAAAAAATTGAAAAAATTCATGTGAAATAGTATCGGGGAAAAGATTTAAAATGATGTAATAAAAGTTACCAAACTCTTTAAAAATATATATTATAATGCTTCGAATGAGAAAAAGTTATTGCAAATTAATATTACGATAGGATAATTTAATATTGTACGAAATGTATATAATTTTAACTTAATTACTGTTGATATATATATATCTTAATATATTTATTATAACATGAATATTTAAACTTTGCTTAGAAATTACTGATATTCTGCGAGTAATTTGTTTTACTACCATTAAGAATTCGATTACTTTCAAGCATATCCGTCGAATAGGATAATATGGGCTGTTATTATTTTTCTTAATTCAACGGAATTTTCAAATTTCTCTTACGGTGCGGTGTCGAAGTTTGTAGAATGAGATCAAATTTTATTTATTGACCTGCTTCAAGATGGGACAAAGTCGGCTCCTTCACCGATTGGCACCATCAAGTGGGGAGGCTCTGATATGTTTAATTTATTTCAAGAATATTAAAGCGCCGTTTTAATAGCTTGACAAATCAATCGTTTTAATGCGTGTATGTCCAGTCAGATCAAATAAAAAACAGACTTAATTTGACGATAATAATAATCGTACCATTTTGATTGTCTTTGGTCTTAGGTGTCGGCCATGATGACATGATCAACCGACACATTTCCCATGTACTTTTACTTATTCTTTTCTAATATGGGTACTGCAGAATTTATATAAATCTTTTCTGTATTTTTTTTTAAACTGATTTTTTATTAACATCGCACTTAGAAGTAACACGAGTGCATTGGCGAAGAGCCTCGTTTTTTTAACCAGGTCAAATGACAAGACGACACCTGAGCTGGCACCCACTGTAGTAATTTCCCACACCATCTCTACTTGAGGATTTTAAACCTAAAAGTTTATATTGAATGGCTCAACGACAAGATCGGTCTTTAGTGGAGTCTGGACTCGAACCTACGAACTCACGCTGCCATGATTCTTCGGCTACTGCGATTGTTGTTATTCTATTCTCAAAACCTTTTAAGAACTAATACGGAATTCATTAGAAATAACAATGTTATCAAAAATGTTAATATATTCCGTTCTCAAAAAACCTTTAAAAGCTATTGAATTGCTTAGAAAATAATATTTTCACTTCATTAAGAAAAATACGACATCTCTTTAAAGAAATTTTATTTTCTCCAAATAATACACAATTCAACAACAACAAAAAAACTAAACGGTTCTGCTTAAGTAAAAAATTAACCGTTATATTAAGTATCAAAACAAAAGAGCAAACGATAACCATTGAAGTAGACAATAATATTCTGTTCGACAAAACAAGACAGACGATAAACATTAAATTAAATGTATCTTAGCACATAAATCAACCTCAAGCTCACTAAATGTATCACTATTTTTATCAGAATGCATTTTATGATAAATGTCAAATTCCTTGCTTTTAAAAAAACTTATTTTCCACAATGAGGTCTGCTGGACGCAATAAAGGATCATTCTCTGTTTAGTCAATAGATAGTATAAAATAATAAACAAATATTGAAATGAATCAACTATTAAAACTATGTTTTCTAAGCTTCTTTTTTCTCTGAATGTGTTGTAGTGTATTGTGTTTAAGTAAGTATCACACAGGAACATGGAATTATTCATTTTTCTTTCAAATTGAAGTCATATATCTCCAATAAGGGACAATTCCTTGTTGGACCAGAATTTGTCCCTTAAATATAGATATTCCACAGTCAGCTAAATACACGATTCTTTGAAGGACCGGGACAACAGGAATTGTCCTTTAAAATATAGGTGTACCTTGAAGAAGGTAACTACATTGACATTCAAATGATTTCGGTACTCACAACAGAATTTGTCCTTAAATAGAGGTATCCTGCATTAACAGTTGGAATACGTATCTTGTTTAAAGGGACGGCAACAGAATTGTCCCTTAAATATAGGATGCCATTTAATAAAGGTAAATACATAGACATCTCAAACCGACCGGTATCACCAGAAATCCTTGAAATAGAGGTATTCTAATAACAGCTACAATACGTGCAATACGACAGCTGATCGGGACAAAACATAACTGTAACTTAAATAGGAGATACCCTTTGGTTAGAGGTAATTGTCTTATATTAAATTTTCATACATTATTTATTTTCCTATTTTGAAAATGAATCTATAAAAATGCATATGGAAAAAATCAACGCATTTTCTTGAGCTGGATTCATTAGCGAAGAAGGTGAAAATAGCCAGGCTGGATAAAGGTAACACAAGACATTAAATGAGCTACACTAAATAAGACACATCGTGGACGACGTAAACACAAATTTATTGAACAATAATCTAAGCTGTATCGCGAAAGTATTGATTGAAAAAAGAAAAAACACATATACGGTCTGAATATGCAAACGTACATTATCGCCACAAACTCTATAAAATAAAAATAAAAATAACTCTCGAGCTGACACATCTCGATGTCTGTCACTATTGTTTGTTTTATTATTGTTATTTTTTAAAATCTCAGTCCATCTTATGAGAAAGAGTTATACATTAACATCGTCCTCCAAAGAACGGCGCGCTATTGACTTCAGTTTATCACAGACTCTATCGACGTTTACTTTTATAAAAGAACAGTTTCTTGCCGGATCACTTGAGCCATTTATTAAGCTGGAAAATAGCCATTGGTGCATACAAAAGAAGAACAATGCGTTTCATCAACGCTTGTTAGATAGATGAATGCGTTTTAACGTCAATTCCGGAGGTTTTGGTCTTTGAATTGGCTTCATTTTTCAAGAGAGGCATACACATAGGTTCCACGATTATCAGTGCAAGAATTATGGACAAACCCATACGGCATGAAAAATAGTTTAATTCTGAGCATAATAATAATGAATTAGGCATCCATTGTGTAAGGAATTAGTGATTCTGAAAGAGTCCTGTTATGAATAATTTTTAACTGGTAATCATATGTTTTACTAACCCGTCGTTGAATCGGAAATTAGAATCATTTTAACCTTTGTATATACAAGGTAATTTTCATTTTTGCTGTTTCCAGTTTTGGTTCTTTTAAAAATTTATTTGGGTATCTGTGTGTATTTGTTTCTAATTAAATTTATTTCTTGTTTCTAGTATAACAATTTTTTAAAAAAATATATTACGTTGATGGACACCTTGACCAGTAAATTTTAGAATTATCCTTCTTAGCAGTCTAAAGCCTGTTACAACATTGAATGTATTATTTTCCATTTTTCTGTTTTTTTCAACACTTATGATCATAGAAATTTTTTAAAAATTACAAACTTTTTTTTTTCCCATAGATTTTTGTTTTCCATTAATCTACTTTCTTTGAATAATTATATATATAATTATGTGTGTGTGTGTGTAAATTTCAATACTTATTACTGATTTAATTTGAATCCCTTAAACTATTCTAAACATGATTATATTTCAATAATTTATTGAGGTTATTTCTTAAAAATCAATTCCTGAACGAGTGTGGTAATTATTGTAATTTATATATGAAATAACCAATTTTAAGTATATAACTCGTTTAAATTACATAATTCATTTTTAATTCATTAGCAATTAATATATAAAATGTTATTCTATGTTACAAATAATTCAAATATGAATAAATGAAAATTTTTTAAAGATAGCTTTTAATTTAGTTTATTTGACACCTGAAAGCTTTTTTTTTAAAAAACTTTATAACATTTTAAATGCGGATTTAATTTTAAATTTTTAATGAAATGTGTATAATTAAATCTACCACTCTTCTCCACAATAATAGTATTAAAATGTTCAGAAAAAAACCTTATCAAGTGTATTCATTTCTTTACTTTAACACTTAAGTGTTTTACTATTACCTTCAGTTACAGTCGAAATCGATTCTTCCCGTGAGAATCAAGTGGCATTGCATTAATAACATTTATGGTCACAAATGTTTTACATTTCACAGAAACATTAGTCAACAAACAAAGTTAATTAAAAGTTTCATGGGTGAGGACAAAACTTCTAAAGTCATTGTCGCATTGCTAACTAAACACCGACTGTGACATATCATTTGGACATTTTGTGTGAGTTGTTCTATGCGTGACAAATACTTTTTATCTTGTTTTAAGGAAATGATGATTTTAGAATTGTCAGTGTTTTAAAAAATAGTTAATTGATATATTAGTAAGGAATACGAGTTTTGTTCGTTCATATCCGCTATCTAATCAGAACGTGAAGATTGCTTGAAATGTGCAGTCACACTGCTTAAAAAATTTTATCCCGTACAAATTTTGAATATATTATCGATTTCAACACGAAGAATTCCCCCCAAAATAAAATGGTACAAACTTATAAAATTTAAAAAATTAACTCATACTTTGAATGTCATGTTTGAATAAATACAGTTTTTAGTTAAATTAGATCTAGTAAATTTGAGTAAAAAACAATATTTTAATTTAAAAGTTTCATTTTTGCCATAGATTCACTTTTTAAGAAAGTATATATATATCTACATGCAAAATTACTGAACAAAAAATAATAGATCAGGTATTATTTTATACATGTGAAGAAAATTTAAACTTCCATTTTTCATATAAATAAAAACATCGAAAAGATTTTAATTTTACCGAATTTCTAAGCAATACAAAATCATGTGAGTCGTGTCTGAAAACAAATTAGTTTGCAACTCGATAGACCTGAGAAAAACAATACATTCTAAACGTATCATCTAATGTACATTCAAAATAGAATACACGATATTCTATTCTGAAGATTAAAAAATTTTAAAGTATCAACAGAATAGTTTTTGCTTCCTTATAACATAAAACTAACCATGCATTTACTACTTTCTCTGATTTGAGTAGGCTGCATATTGTATTGTCCATTATAATTTAAGACACCCTAACGCAGACTCGACGTAGTTATTTTTTAAGCATTTTAATGAAACATTATTCTTATATTATTTAACGATAACGATATTTGTTCCAGAAGAGAGTCTACTGAGAAAAGATTGAAGATTTTTTGAGCAACGAGTTTTTTTAAATACATTCATACAAATTTATTCAAAGTACTTTTTCTCACATGTTTTCTCTCGAATGTCTAATCAGTGCTTAACTGTAAACCAACCGAATATTTTTCTAATCGTTTTTTCACCTTTTGAATGCAACCTTCTATGATTGCATCGCTGCACAGAAGTAATAATAATCGTAGGAATAGAAGTTGAAATCACTTAATGTTCTTAGTATATTTTGATATAAATGGATGAAAACATTACTACTACTATTTGAAGATCTCACATTCTGTCGTTCTCTAATCACGGAAAAGTCTTACGAATAGGATAGATTCAGACATCTATCATACATTGATTAATAGAGATATTATTAATAAATTCAATGTGTATATTACTGTAAACCATTCATTTATATTTTCCCTTTCATTATCATTAGCTTAATTACAACTAAATAAATTCAACATGATGATGATAAGAATTTTATTATTTAATAAGAATCTTCTGATTGTGATTGACAAAGTGTGAAACAAACAGAGTATTCCATAATTTTCTTTTCTTTTTACATTTTACGAAGATGGATCAAATTTAAACAAGACTTTTTAGTAGGCAGACGATTTAAATATACTGTGCCGTAGAAAAGTTATTTAAAGTTTAAATAATCGTTTGGCATCGTTTTATACGTCATACGTTCATTTATTTAGTCGCCAGCACGATAGCTTATCACAAAATACTTACTCCAATAGCACAGTGAATTTTAAATTTTTAACAAATAAAAATGTTAATTTACAAACAAAAATTAAAAGAAAACTTCACTAGACAATGCCTGAACATCCTCTCTGCAGTTCGGACTAAATTTATTTTGGACCCCTCAAAGAAGAAATAGGAGGAGATGAAGTAGAAGGTTTGCACCATTTTTGTGACTCTTCTTTTAATAACACAGGATTAAAAGAAACTTCAAATACGTTAGAGAAAATGTTTTGAGCTTAAAAGAGAATACACAAGAAAATAACACTGATATAATTTTGTTAAGTATATATGTAGTGTTACAAAAAAGATCAAATAAAGAAGTCGTTTATATTTGATCCAATCACGTATATACTTCTTTGATAACTATAAAATATTTTTATATAAAATCCTATAAATTTAACACACGTAAATCTGTAACGGTTAACAGAAATGAATAGTTGATTATAGAAGGGTATTACTGCTTAATAAATTCGCCTCGTCATTTGCCAGTATAAAAGTAGAATTTCTTAACTTTTCTCCAAAACAACTGCTACCGTTTCAAGAGATTTCCTACGTAATTGTGATTCTTTTTTTTGTGTAGTAAATAGATAAGAACTCGGGTCATAGTCAGATATTGAAATCCTACACAAATTCTGACAACTGGAACTACAATCACATTGAAATAGTATTTCAGTATTCAAGTACAAGTTACGATCAATTTGATAAGAAATTTTTTTTATCACTTTTGGTTTGTCCAATTTTAACGACAGAAAGTGAGATCAGCAAAAATATCTTCAAAGTGGAAAAAAGAACAGATATCTCATAATTTCGATTCCATTTAGAAATTCACACAAAAGAAGGTTCGAAACCTGCACAATAAAACAATTCTGTTGAGTTCTAGAACAAAAATTTATGCAGTTTATTAATGCAGGAACTTTTGAAATTGCATGCAACATAAAGTGACAGTGTTTCTCAACATCATTATAGAAATTTCACAGTTTACTGCTATAACAGTTGGAGATTAAAATCGAAAAAATTATACACACACACAAATACTGTCATTCATTATCAGATAATATATCAATTGAATACAATGAATAACAGCACACTGATATTTATAATTGCACACACATTATTTTTGACACACTAAGCAATTTGGCATAATGCACAGTTTGTCAAAACAAACCATTAGTCAGAAACACATTTTTACACAAAATAGTTTTTTTTCAACAAAAATATTTAAACACTGATTATTCCAAATTTTTTATACAATTTCGTTATTACAGAAAAGCGATTAAAGCGTTTCATTTTTGCAAGAAAAGTAGAAGCACTAGCAACAATTTAAGAGTATCTTCCAAAAACATTTTAAAAGAGCTAAGTAAATTAAAAGTTCTTCTCATAATTATTTACAATTTACGTAGGTGTTTAGAAGATCCATATCAAAAATCATAAAAAATTAGAAGTCAATTTATTATTTAAAACATTTATTCAAAAATTAAAAGCAATATTAATGTTCTGAGACAATATATTGATAGAAAGAATTTCATAAGATGAATGAAGAGTTATAAAAGGACATTTAATCTTCAAGTCATCGGAGAATAAAGACACATAAAATGAAATCAAACTCATTTGTGATGTATGAGTTGAATGCAATGAACACAACTCGGTATCACATAATGTAACGCATGAGAAAAGACAAAAAATGCGTAATTGAAATAGGAAAGCAAATTAAAGCACAGTTTAATACAAGAAAATCTTTTATCGATTTAATAATATAATTGAAAAGCATTCATTTTAAAACATTTGTTGGGTTTACTAACACTATAAAATGTTTACAATTATAAAATCGTATGAAGAATATACGTCATAAATTAGAAAATTTGTTAATATATTAAAATATATAACTTTTTGATAAATGAACAAGAATAAAAAAACATGATTTTTTTTCTTGTAATTGTCCATAATTTCACAAATAGATTGCTAAAAATTATCAGTTTTAATTTCTTAAGAATTAAAATTGTTACTATTTGATATTTCTTTTTTAAATGATTGTATAACTTTACATAAAATAACATTTTCATAAGAATAATTTAAATTATTCAGTCAGAAAATCTGAATGAATGTTTACACATTATAAGGTAAAAATAGATCTTCATACACAAAACAAGACAATAAATTTCTATAAAATGGTAATATAACAAACGAGACAATTAATTAATAATTTTCTAAGTAATATCAATTAATAAATGGAAATATGGTTATCAATGAACGATAAACGCATTTTACCGAATTTCACCCCTTTCAATATCTTACAATATGATACAGTTTAAAAATTTAATGCATGCTTAAAAACACGATGCATCGTTCAATGGATTTTTAGCGAACATATAGTGTTCTAAAGATTTCACGACTACAATAAAACTTGCTTGATCACCATTATCAATAAAAAGTGACTTTACACCTATTAGATTCAAAACACGAACAAAATCACATCACCATCAAAACACAATAGTAAAAACACAAATCTCATCCCTTAAAAATTCAATTTTGCAAACACAAAAAGGTTTTCGAAATGGCAGCTAACACATAATTTTCCATTTTACAAAAAAAACCACAAAACAGAATACTTACACACAAGCACAGAAAAAAATATATTAAGCTTTCAAAACAAAAAATATATTTTTGTTATAATGAGAGATATGTGTAAGATAGAATCATCTTATTTAACGATACACTTTAAAATTCAAATGATAAACGTAAAAAAAAGGGATTTCGAAAGCATGGCAGAAAGATACATACGTTGAGAAACACTGTTGAAGATTGGTTAGGGGACCAATCTCAGTTACTGTATCGACACATAGGAATGTCATGCTTAAAATAGTTATAATAAATGTGGATGTAACTAGTTTTAAAACGGGGTACAACAGGATATATGATTTTAAAACCACTTCATTTAACAAACATTGAGTAGACTCTGGTGACGACATTATCGATGAAATGTTTGGAAAGATTACGCTTTCCATCTCCAAACAAGGATTGAGATGCTTCTGAAATACCTATGGTTCAGGTGGTGCATCATAAGGGAATGAAATACAGTATTGCATTGCATATTCCCTGTAAAACAAATAACACCGATGAAAAAATGGCAAGTCCATTGGATTCTTGATTGAGAGGAGAGTTCATAAAATGTGAAAACTCACTGTCTGGCAAATTCAGAATGTGAATCCTTGAAATATTCGAAAAGTTCCATTAGGTGGTTAAACCTTTCAGATAGATCCCACACTACGAAAACAAAACTATATATATGTATACATATATGTATGCTACATTACAGAATTCTACCAATAAAAGTATGCATCCATCTTTAACATAACGTGAAATAGACGTGCGAATGTCGTGAAATTATATACAAATGATCGAAACATGAATCATCTCTAACTATTACATCGATAATAAAAATTCACATGCTATCAATGTGGTGGAACGAAACTATATAGACTACAGAACAAAGTAAAATTGCTCGTATGAGAGACATGGATCTATGATTTAGCACCAATTGAAGCACTATAATGTAAAGTGAAGTAGTCTTCACTAACTGTCGGATGAATTGGAAATGACAGAATAAAACAGTAATAAAAATCAAACATCCAGTAACTGAAGATCAGTCACTACATTAACCGTTTTAATCACTTAATGTTTAAGATAAAGCTATTGGGAACAAACTGAACGCGCGTCGAAAAACTTGCTTTTAAACAATACATAATTTTGTTTTCGAGTACATGTACAAAACTTGATAGTTTTGTATAAAATACACCACATACATTGTTCAGAAACAATGCAAATATACATATGTTCTTTAAATACTTTAAGTGTTTGGTTCCAAAGACTGTCAGGAAATTTTGATTAGAGAAATTTGGAGCAAGAAAAAGATACAATATTTAAAAGTATGAATTATTTCTCACCTTTCTTAATAAATAATTCATCGCTTTACAAATACTCTGTGGTAAATAATAAATGTATATATGACGAGCTTAATTTCTCAGTTCAAATGACAAGAGCAGGATATTGTTGATCAAATTAATATGTATTTTTACAGCTTTTTTTTTCAAGAATTGATTAATAATGTATTGTACATGTTTACATAGTTGCAATGTATAATTATATATTGTGCAAGCATAAGTGTCAAATATAAAAATGTTTGGAAATATTTACGAAGTAAAATATAATTTAAGCCTTTTAAATGAATAATTTTAGGTTTTCTTGAAGAAAGAAATAATTTCAATTAGTAAAGATTACGATATAGCATTTTCATGATTTAGTTCAAAGTTTGTCTCCACAAGGAGGAAATATGTTAGGAGATTCTGATATAATCTTCAAGATGGGAATACATTTAAAAGAAAAATTGTTTAAAGTGTTTCAGTCTCTAAATTTAACTGAATATTTATTGCTTTTGAGCTTCTGTCTGATAACTAGAGCGAGTTCCCAAAACATTCAATGATAGGCAAACAAAATCTAATTTCAACAAATTTAAAATTGTCACCCGATATTCATTAAAAGTTGTTTGGTCAAGAGATATTAAAATTTTAAGTTATTGCACATTTCACAGATTTCATGTGCTTATTTTCTTTCATATGTATACTCAGTTCCATTTTGAAAGATATTGATAATATATGTATATTACAGATGGCATACCAAGCCAAACTGTGAGTAAGATCATATATTTCACTGTGGACTTAAAATAATCCACACTAAAGTTTAAAATCAAAACTCTAAATATGATTTGTTGTAATCATATATACTTTGGCTATATTCCCAACATGGTATGCAGATCTCAAGAAGAGCGAGAGAGAATGTTATTGAGAACATTTAATTTCAGTGACATCCTCTACGGTAAACCTGGTTATAGAAATTTCATTTTGCGGTTATCAAAGCAAGATCAACATACGTTTTCCCCTAAATTGTAAATCCAACCCAAAACACACAACAATGTCTATTGATCCAAAAAGAGTCCTCAGATATATCATTCTATGTTAAAAGTTCGTTTTTTTTCCTCACAGAACCAGTATAACGAACAAAAATCAACAAAGCTCAAAGAAATATGCAGCTCTTCGTTTTGGTGGGTTAAAGCATATTTCAGTTCTAATCAGTTTTCAGCACATGTCGTCACCAGAGACCAGGTATAGCCGTTATTAATTTCAATCGAAAGAACTGTTCGGTAAGCCCGAACGAGAAATGGCTTTGCAGCTTGGCAAATATTTAAAACAGAAAACGATAGGATAAATGAAGATGCCATGAGCTATTATATATAATTGGTATCAATTATATATAAAGTATAAATATATGCACGCAACGCTTGTGAGTGTTTATAACATAAGTTGTATAATTTATATAGTAAACTTTTTTTGTTTCATAAAATGGCAGCACAACAATTATGCAGGGTTAATTTAACGTCCAATTTTCGTTAATGTAGCATGTTCGTATAATGCTGTTGCTGTTGTTGTTGCTGCTGCTGTTGTTGTTGTTGCTGTAGGGTGTTGTCCGATTTGAGCGTGGGTGGGCTGGTGTGAGGATCCGTTTCTGAATCGGAGCTGCAGCAGTTACTGCTGTTGCTATTGCTTCCCAGGCGTTGCTGGGGCTGCTGTGGTTGTTGCTGTTGGGGTTGCGGCTGTTGTGGCGGAGGTGGCATGCCTCCCATCATATTGGAGCACTGTTGTTGCTGCTGCTGTTGCATGTGAGCGTGGTGAGCCTGCTGCTGTTGTTCAGAAGAGGAAGAAGGTGGCATTCCAGATCCAGATGGATCGGTGGGATCCTTCATCCTCCGTTCAGCTGCAGCGCGACTTAGAAGATACTGAGCAGCAAACTGATGTCGTGGATCGGTGCGCATAGCTTCCATGTGGTGAAGGAGGCCTAAGGAAAGAAAAATTATAGTATTGCTTTGTCATTATGTACATTATATACACATATGGTCCAAGTTATGCTCATTACATACACATATGATTCAAGTCATGCACATTGCGTGCACGTATGCTGCATATGACATGCTTCAAACCCTCTGAAATCAATTCCGATATATTTAATCCATGCATTCCCAGAAGCAAATCATTAACTTTTGAAAAAAGTGTTGTAAGTCAGTGAATAGCAAAGGAAAAGTTTACTGGCGGCACCCCAAGAAAATGACGCCTAAACTTAACTTCTCGATATCTTATGCCTTTTATATTCAAAAATATCATTTATGACTTTTTTAGACAGCGATATAATAAAATTGCTTTAGAATTTCTCCCTTTTTTAAAACTAACCATAAATTAAAGGTAAGGTTGAACTATCTATTAGGCTAACTAGTTAGACTCTTAAGAAATCCTATAAAGAATAAGGATTTTGCTAATAATTTTTATTTGTATACCATTCTGAATGATAAATACCTGGGAGGGCTCAAAATATCTGAAAGTCTAGAAGGGCTTACCAATGGTCAAATTATTTTTATACTAATCACAAAGACGAATTTACAATTGCGAGAATTCAGAGCAATCATAATTTAAATAGATCCATTAAAGTAATGGCCGCAATACCACAAAAGACAATATTCTCTATGAATATCATTCGGAACTAATTTTAAATGTAAGCATGCTCACAAAAATAATTGCAAGCCATATTCAAGATCATCCATTGTTATTAAGATTTGAACCATATAGCTCATGAAAGCGTATATCTTAACCCCGTTGCTCTCAATCCGTGGTTCTGCGGAACACTGATGAAGCCACTTCAAAAAATCAAACACATAATTAAAAATTGTTGCAAAATTATTTAAAAAAAAAAAAAAAAACCAAGAGAATATCAAATGATTTAGGATAGGACTGTTATCAGAAAATGCGAAAGACAAATTTTTAAATTATATATGTGATGTCGTAAACTTAATATACACCTATTGCTATAAAATGACGTCATATATTAGACCATGGTACAGAAAACTAGGAAAATTCCGTCACAATGATTACGATGAGGAAGTTATATTACGATTAGGAAGCAGGCACTTTGTGGGTGTTCCGCACCCACAAAGTGCCTGCACCACGATTCTGTTTTTCTTTTGTCCTTTCATCAGTAACGGAATAATTTTTGAAAACTATATTCTTTCCCTCACTGTGTCTTTGGTTTTAAAAAAGATTTACCACTTTGCTTTAAAGCTTATGTTGAAAATGTTCAGCGAAAAAAATGTCAGAATATAGTGTTCCCTGTAGAAAACGTTATAAGAGCATATTTCAATAAACAGTTAAATCGTTCTATGTATTTCCTATTAAAATATTCAAGATATTTCCTTTATCATTTACATGAAATAAGCAAACTGTTTTAGAATAATTGGTGGCTTAAAAATAACAAGTTTGTGACTCGATTCCTCTAAAAAACCAATTTATAGAATAATGTGGATTGTGCTATATTAAATTTGCTGATTTAGAATACTTGGAGAGGCGAATGGCGGATCATCTTTGAAATTCAAAATTATGAAGCCAATAGTTCACTCTATGGTTTTGATGCGACACAAATTAAAAACTAAATATGTATTTTGGACTTATTTCATATATGGTTATAAGACATCGTGTAGCAAAAACTATCACTTCTAAATCTGAAGCGGTGTTTACGACAAAAATGCGTTTAAACATTGTTTGGTTTAAATTAATGTCGCTTTCTCTAGAGATGCACGGACACTATTTGGCGACGAATCTCGTAATTTTGTCGTTTAGAAAGACACCTGAAATGGTACGTAGCATTCAAATTCTTACAGTAAACAGCGATAACATGCAGCAGTCCTCATTATTTCACCCAACGAATCTTCGTGGAGTCAGAACTCAAACGCGCGACAACTTTGGTTACCGCTAGGCTACAAAGGCCCTATTACTCTTAATGGAAATGTAACATATTCTAATGGTTTTAGCTCTTTCTATTACGACATTTTCTATGAATTTATTCCGTTCCATCGATTCTATTTCTTCCAGAGAGCTTAAGTATCATTTCCAGAAGTTTATGCAAACTTATAAAAACTGAAAGGGGTTGCATCTCCTATTCTTTTCATCTAAAGGAGGCCGAGCTTGCCAACAGAGTTTAGAGACCGACCACCGACAACCAAAGCAATACTGGGAGTATCTATATAAATTTCTAAGAAAAATTTCCGAAGAAATTCCTTTTGCAAGAGGTGGGTATGGCAGAGTATTTGGCAAATGGATTGAACAACAAATGATCAAGAACAGTTAAGTCTCTAAGTAAGCATTTAAAACTTTTAACAATCAAAGTTTTCATTTTAACAAAATGACTGTTTTTATACATTGTAACGAAAAGAAAATAATAAGAAAGTACTAAATAATCCTAAATTACAAACAAATTAATTCGCTAACTAAAGCTAATATACTAATTAAACAAATATAGCTTTTCTTTATAAGCTTTCTCTCTAAGCATCCGTGAGGTGTTATATGATAGATTCCACTAAACAAATCGCAGACGAGATAGTTGGAATTTAAGCCGAGGGTTGTGTAGGAGATATGATAACATTCAATGGAATAGTTGATGACAACTGTGCCGCATCTAGATTTAGGTTTAGGCATAAATTTATTAAAAGATTCAATTTGCAACTTATTTCCTCTCATTATATTTAGTTGTCATCAGTTTCCCTCGAGTAGAAAATCACTTCTGTTATTCCTCTCAAACTGTGAGCTGTAAATAGGCTTATTGAAATATAAAAACTCAACTGAATTTCAGTCTGATTTCTTTGTAAGTCTGTCGCACGGTCCCTGTGTATATGTGAACACGTTTAACTGGAAATTAATCAGATTACGCAGGGACCCTATAGCTTTCTAAGTAATATATATATATAAACTTTTGATCGAAGAAGGTCAAATTTTCAAATGCATAAGTCAAATTCCGTGTGATTCATACACATGATATAAAACTAGTACAACTGTTTCCGTTTTATATCAATTTGTTAAGATCAGAAAGTATTTCAAAATTTGATACAGTCGTTAAAAAAGGATACCCTTCATAACTTTTGAAATTCTTATTGCAGCTGGACAAAAATTACATCAATTTTAAGGACCAAAAATATGATGCTAATGGAGTAATGTTATAAATGGACTAATGATGCCCAGTTTCATTTAGCTGTGACAAAAATAGCAAAAATCATTCAGAGTATTATATTTTTTGATGACTGTACATTAATTTATTTAATTCAAAACGGTAATATTACTCTGAATTTCTTTTCATGTCAAATTAAATATATTTTCATAACTGGTCAATGTGTGATAAATAAAAAATCTCAATCATTAAAACTAATTACAAATTATTATGAAACAAAATTTCAGTTTAATCTCTTAAATTTAATCAGATAACAAAATTGTAATAAAGATTACACACACACACATTCAAAATGGCTATTTAATGATATAAGGCCGAGTGAAAAAATAAGAATACCAAAAATAACCTTTAAAGATTATATAAAATAGATACAAATTTGCCGCTTTATTTACATTTGTTTTAAAAAAGCCGCAATCTAAATACGAGAAACCAAAAATAGAAATTCGAAATTAGACTTGGGAAAGAAAAAAAAAAACTTGGGGACATTTTTAAATCATGAAATCAGTCATTAAACTCACTGAACGCATCAAATGATCACAACGTGCACAAAGTAAGAAAACTTGGTCTCGGACGGGTAAGCAGTTAAAATGCAGACAAAAATAATCACGCTTGCATTGTTATTACGGAAAATATCACTTAATGGGTGATGTGGTTATGTTACTTAATATTTTTCTGAGACAGGTTATCTTAACAGTCACCCACCCAATTACTTTTTTTTTATTCTTTGTTTTGTGGATTAAAAAAATGTCCGCGTATTTCTTTCGATTCTTTTATGGAAATTAATCAATTAGAAATAACTGCGCACTCAAAGAGGAAAAAGTTGATTTTATAAATAGCAGAAAGAAAAACATCACAATAGAAGCTACTGCAGATGTTAAATTAGCTTTCTTAAGGCTAACTTCTAATGACTAGTGACCAGATAAAAACTTGGAACACACTTCCAGACAGAATATTATCCCAAATTTCATGAAACTTTGTGACATTATAACACGACCATCATTTTATGATCCAGTACTCTTGAAATTTAAGAACATTCCAAAAATGCACCTTTTACTTGAACATGCAAAGTTCAAAATCTATTTAACATTACAGTATGGGAGAAGACATATGGAACACATTTTACACCAGATGATGCGGAGAGATTCCGATATAAATTAGAAATGTTGGGTGATGTGGTTGGGTAATATGGCTAAGTGATAGCGAAGTCAGAATATAAAATTAATGTTCGGATCTTTTGTTATCGAAAAAAGGCTTCAGTTACGGGACCTACTCTTTAATACTATACGGAGACAATTTAAAGGTATTAAGAAAATATGTATTACATTTTAATATAGAATAAATACTCCATGTTGATTGATTTTCTCTTAATGCAACAACCGTTACTAAAGTCCCGACTAAGTATATTGAGACTAAGTATAAAGTCTGAGGCCTTCAATATACTTAGTCTCAAAGGAGATAATTTTGTATAATGTGAATATTAAATAATTGTACTTAACCAGCTATGTTGTTAATTTCATTGACTATATTAAAAAAATGTTATTCATTACTTTCGGTAAATTACATCGTCTCTCAAAACAGCGACATTAAACCCAACCAGAACATGGTTCGAAAAATATAAATTGAAAAGAATTAGCTTTTAAAAAGTACGACGTTCTAAAGTATACAAAAACTCGTAGTAAATGTATATATATATATATTTTGAGTTTCAATCTAAGAGCAACGTTTTTCTATCACTGGGTCGAAACTCTTATAAAGCCTTGGGTAAATTAAATTGAGCAGTCAAGGTAAGAAACTTATGATTAAATATATTACGACCAGGCCGTCATCCAGAAAAAGCTTATCAGACCATGCTCTCACAAAGGGTTGAAAACCACTGATTTATAACATGAAATTCGATCCTGATTTAAGACTGTTTTCGGCTTATATGAAAGAACTGGAAAAAAAATTTGAACACTTTTCCCGGAAGGAATTCTCTCCCCCCTTTTATTAATACAAGTTCACGTGTTTCTAACGAGTATATCCACATCTCCAAAAATATAACATATTCATTATATGAGAAATTCTTTTTATTTTAATACATTTATTTAAAAATCCATTGAATCTATTTTGACATTAAATTAAGTGAGACGTAATGTGCAAAATGTACACAGGAGAAAAATGAAAATATTCTGAAAAAAGAATATGGCAAAATATATTGCTATTTTCATCACAGTGAAGTACAAATATAATATTAAAACATTTTTTTTTGGTAAAAAAAAATCCAAAACTGAAACGTATTCCCTAATATTAAGGAAGATAATCTTAAAAGGGTGACATTGAAAAATAGTTGGTTCTAATAGGTGTTAAATCTTTTTCGGAATATTTCGTGACAGGTAGTACATTATTTAATTATAATAGTATGATGCGTCCAATACAAACGATATTAATTTTATTATGATCTTCAAATATTTATTTCTTTCTGTAAATACAGAGGATGTTTGTCAAAACTGGATAAACTGCATTATTTTTTAAGGAGTTGGTTGTTCTGAAGAGAGAATTATTTTTATTTGGATATATGATTGCTATATAAAATAATTTTATTCTGATTTATTTATTTCTATAAAGTACAGACGATATTGTCAAAATGGAATGCCACCACGCTATCTTTTAATGTTCTCCTTCGTTAAATGGCAACAAAAAATATACTTTGAGCATATTTAAAACTGGAGTTAGTTGTTCTAAAGAGTTGAATAAAGTTATGAGAAGAATAGAAGTATTTTTGGTGACTTTATCAATCAAACAGCAACAATTTATATACAAAAAAGAAGAATGGATAAGAGCAAGTGTTTTTTTGGGGCAGACGGCTTCTTGACTCACCGGCTTCTTGAGTGAAAACTGTCTGACAGACTGTGCACGGCCACATCCTAAGGGGTGGCCCTTGCAAGCCTGCGGCTACGGCTGCAGCGGGATCCTGGTGGGATGCGATGTGCTTCCTCAAAGATCCCTCATTCACGTAGGTTTTACCACACAGTGGACACTGGTGACTGCCGGTACGTCGCTTGCCTGCGAAAAAGCAATGCAAAATGTCATCCAAAGTAGAGTGAGACATATCAAAGCATTCATGGATTACAGGTTAAAGAACATAGAGAAATCTATTGGAGAAGAGGAGAAAAAGAATTTAACTTCAGAATAGAAGTTTAGATTAAAACGAGTTTCACTGAAACAGTGCATGGGGAAAAATCCTCAAAATATATATTAGAAAATAATTTCGAAAATAATTACAATTTCTAAAAGCATTTCAAAAAAGTATTCTAACAATCAATCGTTATAAAACTATGCAATTATTACATTCAAAATGAAGGCATGCGAGTACATGTTTATGATAAAACGGATGCGCGTCTTTCACACAGATTTGTCGATAATTAATATTTTCCGATTCAACCTTTTTTTTTATTAAGGAATTTAACGTGATTTCATTACAGAATTTTTCCATTGCGCATGATATAAATATTTTCTTCTCTAAAAATGACTTTAGTTTAAAGGGAAATTTTTTCCACAGTTGTAAATTGAATATATCAGTCGGCGGGAAAAAATTGAACAGCAGAGAGATTAATTGAACAAATTAAAACAAAAATTAAATGTCATATTTTAACTTTTACTTAATAATGGATCTACAGAAATTTAAATTATTACTTAATACAACTATATGTTGCAAAAATAATTTGTTCGTAACTGAATAGAATAAAACGCACAAAACTGCAAATTCTATTTTTTTTTATCATAAACGTAGTAATCATGCATAAAATGGTCAAATAAGTATGATTTTAAGGATTGTGTGACTTCCCTCACTAAAAATACTAAAAGTACTCTCGTCTACCGGCCATTTTGTTTTGTAAACGTAATGCTAATCCTATGGACATTTTACTACGGTCCTCAAACTTTACTATTTTATTTATTTGAATACAAAAAAAAAGGGCATTCGGAAAAGGAGAAAATAATGAAAGTTTCAGGAATTACATTTTCCTTTCGATTTTTAAAACTATTTTTACCGCTTTTTTAATGATTCGTTTATAGGTTTTCTGGTCTTCAAAAAATATTCTTAAAATATACTCAAAAATCGGAGAAAAAGTAATTGTACAGAAGCTTTCATTATTTTTTGCTCTTTTGTATGCACTTTATTGCATTTAAATACAAAGAATAGTAAAGATTTGAGGTCGGTAGTAGAAGTTCCATAGGATTAACATTACGTTCATGAAATCAAAATGGCTGCTAGACGAGAGCATTAAGAAAGTCTTAATGTCCTATTCATTTTGTTCAGATTGATAAGACATGATGAAATACCATTTGTTATTCAATATCTGATTTTAAAAATGAAAATGAAATGCAATGACACACTTTTCACAGGGATATGAAACCGAAATAAGTTTAAAATTTTAAATCAAAGAAATATGAATAAATATCTCCATTTTTCATACTTATTCACTCTTTTCTCTTGAGATTTGATTTTTTTCTGGTAAAGCTGTGCTTAAATTGATTGGTTTTTTTTCTTTAAATTAATGGTATTATTTTGGATTCGAATTAAAATTACAATGTGTAATAAGCGTTCTTGAATTTTTTAAGATAGTTTCAAGTAAATTTATGGTTATTTTGTATTAAAATGTCTTGTATGTTTTAAATTATAATAATATTTTAATTTATATGACTTAGTTTTTTTTATTTACGGTTTTCTTACATTATAATAGTTTGTATATTTCAAATTATGATAATATTATAAATTGCATGGTTTAGGTTTTCTTTTTTCTTTTCTTTGCAAAATGTGTTCCAATTCTGCAATATTTGCAATTTTTTAGTTCTAATAAATTTATTTTAATTCAGGTTTTTTTTAATAACTATAAATCGCAATTTTTAGTACAATTTTATAAAATTTTAAAATTATGTCCAATTAAACACACACATATATATATAGTTTAAGTACACATACAAATGAATAATATTGCAATCTAGATATTATTTTGAGAGTATTGATATAAGGCTATATCTTTAAATTCTTTATTTCGATTCGTGAACAAAAAATATTTCGGAAAAGAATATCAATTAAATGCATATTGTACAGCTAAGCCCTGAAATATATTTCAAAACTTCCAAATAATAATTATTGAAATTTTTAAATTCCGATTTAGGATGTCGGTTGGTTCAATTAAGAACCAATGTACAAAAAAGTGTTTGTTCAGTGCCTTTAATAGTCCTAGAATTATTACATAGAAGCAAAAAATTTAAAAAAATGAACTTTTGTATCGGATGCAATAGCTACAGACTAAAATTTGATTCGTGTTTTTAAGCAATTTCTTTCAGAAGTTTATCTAAAAACTGATTTATCTTCTTCGACAAAGTCAGGAAGTCATTCAAATCAGGAAGTATTAAATCAAGATAAAATTTATTGCGCAGGATCCAATTCACGGGGTTCCTAAAAAAGATAATCTTTCATAATAAAATTCTGAAGTATCACTGCTTAGAATTCAATAATTTTTTGAACCTCAAGCTTTCTCAGCCAACGTTTTCATGTACCACTGTGATATCTTTGACAGGTTAAATCCATCTGCGAAGACCATTTGATGCACAATATTGAATAAATCACTATTTTATTCACACAAGATGAATCTTCTCTTTTGTAAAAGGAGGCCAATGAAGCGAATACTGTAGATAACTTGAGAAATATAAATGACCGTTGTACCTACTTAATAATGGCTATCTCAAAACAGTCCAACAATCTTAAAAACAAGAATGATTAATGTTATGGGCATGATACCACAGGACAAATATTCTGTTCGCTGTAATCAGAGATCTTAAAAGACGTTTTAAAAAATACTATTAACAAAGACATCACGAAGCACTACATGACAATAAATATATATATGTATTTAGTCACGTTTCCGTTTATACCATACATATGTAGATCGAAGAGCATCCAAGAAGAATGCAATTAGAAAACGATAGTTTAAGTAATGTCTTCTCAAAAAGTTCCTTTCAAAATTTGAAATATAAACCCGAATTCATTTGAAAACAAAGGGCGATCGTTTGAAGTCAATATCTACAAAGAAAAGCTCACTTAAGAGAGGTTCTTTGATCATAAATGACAGAAATTTTATCTCCGACGGTGAGTTCCTCGTTCTGTTTCCTTGGGATTGGAATGATTTATTTACGAGTTTTCTGAATTCGATTTCAATAAATCAATGCTGTTTCAGAAAAGACTATCCGAGACGGATCTTTCTGATATCTCATTGATTTTTGCTTCATTTAAAGCGGTTAGAAATGAAGGTCTTCGAACTTTTAAAATAAGGTATTTTACAGATATAGTTACGGTTCGAACACGTTCGATTGCAGTTCAGAATTAAGCCTACTTTGATATGGGTATTAGTTAAAATCAACGAATCGAACAAGACAAATTTATATTATTCGAAGCGTGGTCGAACTTCTGTTATTCGAATTTTTGTAATTCAAAATTTTGGATAATATGAAATTTTTTGCCCGGGCCCTGAATATCTGTATTAAAACAACAGAAACAAAATTGCGGATAATTCGAATTTTTCGTGTGATTCTTCTTAGGTGATTACTTTAAAAACAGTCCATGAAACTCTCTCGATGGCGTTTTTTTTTATTTTAATTGTGTCTCTGGGGATTAAGGAAGTGAAAGACATTGGAATATCTATTTTTCTTAAAAGATTCCATTTTTTCATCACTTGATAAGTTGGAATATTTGAAATGACTCAAAGGTTGCATTTTTGAAGAAGCAAGCAAAAAACAGTGATTTTTTCAAAAATATTGTAACTTGCTAGGGTACATTTTAAAAATATTTGATTTAATTGAAAAATATACACACATATGTTGTAATATACAGGTATTTTGTAAAATAAAATGCGCGTGTTAAATCTTTGATAAATGCAGTTAATTAAAAAAAAAAATTACTTCGCCTGTTTTGGAAAATTTGGAAAACGTATGTAATTCGAATTTTTTTCCCTAATCCCTTCAGTTTCGAAGCAATTTTTCACAAAATGGCCAATCATTTATTGTGTTAGAGTTAGATTTAAATATTAACATGATTGATGTTCTTATTTGCGTATTATACTCTTATTTCACATTTTTGTACTTGATTGTAGCACAACAATTATCGTCCAATTTTATGCTTATTTCTATTATATACATAAAATTAAATTGATAAAAAAAATTTTAAAAAAGTTCAGGTACAAAAAACATAATTTGGTTAAAATTACAGAATAATAGTTCGAAAGCTGCAACTACCTTCTTTCGGGAAAGCTAAAAAAGTTTAAAACATTTTTACACACAGAATGAAAACATAATTTACGCTAACTTTTACGAAAGATAAAATTTTGTTACTCATATCGATCAGTCAAAACTGACTGGGCACAGGATACCGAATTCAAATTTTATAAAAATTTTAAAAAGATCCTGAACAAAAATTTGAAACTTCTTATTTCTTTCCGAATAATAAGTTTGAATTTCAATCATGGAATTCAAAATATCATGAAATCGAAAAGTTTGTATAAATTTAAGAAGCTATCAATAATGATGGTTGAGATAAATTTCATGAACTTAAATGCAATGACTAAAAAATATTTTTCTCATTTGGGGGTTATTTAGTTTATATGGGGTTTGCATCAGATATTTCGTTTAACATTGTATAATAAACAATAAAATTCTACAGATAATTAGCGAAACAATTTTGTTTTAAGTTGATGGGATCAAAAACAAAAGCCTTAACTTAGGTATCGATATTTTTCGCAAATATCATCTAAATGTTTTCTCAAAGTGTTAAGAGTTGGACTCTTTTCTGAAAGTTATTCACATCATTTACAACGCTCTAAAATTTTGTTTCGGACTTTTAACTGATGTTTGATGTTTAAAAACACACCTAGAACGCAAAAAATAACTGTTAACATTTTTGTGAATACCAAACATTAGGCTTATAATTCCCATAATTTAGTTTTTCTTTTTTTTGTTACAAACTACAAACATCACACATATCCGTATAAACACCACCAAAGTTTACGAATAACAACGATATTAATGTTTATACTAAACTCAGGATGGTCTCCGTAAAGAACCATTATCGACTCCTCACGAGTCAAAACACAACTTTTAGGAATCCACAAAATTTGTTCGAGGGACGAACTTTTCCGAGCTTCGGGCTCAAAAAGACAAACTTTTTCTGGTTACGAACAGTTATAGTAAGCAGTCATGCGTGCTGGAACTTATATCATCAAGGAACTCGATTACAGTAACTATTCAAATTACTAGATATTTTTACCTGGTGCAGCATCCGATATAATCGGTAGCTTCTGGGAGATGTAGACAGAGATAGAAACTTACTTGTCGTCATACCGATGTTGTTGCCGGTCTTGTGCATGATCTGCATGTGTTCCATCAGAAGGTCGGAACTGACGAAGCTCTTATGGCACATGGGACATACTTGAGCGAATGGATTCGATATCAGGGCCACGTGCTGCTGTAAAGAAAGCATGGATCATTCGTGTTCGGGTATCTGATTAAACAAATGTGAACATGCAGATAGATCAGAATGATTCTTGATTTCGTACACAAAAGATTCATACAAATATTTTACAACGATATAGTCGGGGGTCTGTAAACAAAAAGAGCGGAACAATGCGCTATCTGACTACATAGTTAAACTGTATGTACGGAATTTGCAGATACCGTTGGTACTGCAATGTTGTAGGTGGCGCTAGTGATGTGTCATATGAATTTAAAATCTGGTGAAGGTGAAGTGAAGAAAGTAAGATGAGAGAAAGACTTAGAACAATGTCAACTAAACTTTACCTTATATTTCTCGAATATTTTGTGAGGAATCTCCCAATTAAATGTTGGTAAGCGTATAGGCGTAGTTTTTTAACCTACGCATACAATAATATAGGGCAACTTAGGGAAAGAATAATATTTCTCAACTACATATTTCCTTTGAAAGCCTCAGCGTTCATATACGTTATTAGTTGACTTCGAGTGAATTAAAGGAACGGAGGACAATTTAAAAAAAAATCGAACATAATATATGAAGAAAAGATCGGAACAAGAGAATGTGAGAACATTTTGTTCAGTTCAGTTAACTCTTTAAGGTGCGATTATTTTTTCAGATTCATGATTTTAGTTTTGAGTATGACGCCGACCTCTATGGTTATGATAGTTATCCACAAAAGTTAATTTAAATATTAATAGAATGACTTCAAAAAGCCCTATTTCAGCGAACTATAATATTTCAAGAGAACTTTAATACATAATGATTCGACTGCATTGACTTATTTTGGAATGAAAGATATTTCTATGTAAATCATTCACTTCATTTTTAATTCGGTAAAAGAGATGGTGACTTTTTTCAAATATACAGTAAATATGATTACATGCTCTCTATTACTTTTATTTACTCAGAATAATTTGATGTAACGAAAACCCTGAAGTACTGAAAGTGAAATATGTATAACTTTAAAACTCTCAGAATAAACCTCATTCTGATTCACTTATATAAGGTCAAATACATGTAATTTAGTTCTATGAAATATAATAATGCTACAAAATCAGTATTATAGTGAAAAGAGAATATTAAAAGAGCGTATTCTTGTGCTATTTGTATAAAATTGGGGAAACACATTTAAAAAAAATCAGGCATATATAAAAATTTCAACGATATTTAAATTAAAATTTAAAATGTAAGTTTATTAAATATCTTTTTACAAGTTTGTATAACACGGAAGGTAACATTTGATTAGAGTGCAAGTAATTTTTCAGAGAACGGTAATTTAAAAAGAAAAATTCTTAGAATTTGTAATTATAAACAATTTATACGATTCATTGGAGTATATTGTTCACGAAGAAAGAAAGGTTGTGAAGTAAAATAATTAAACAATAATATATTTAAAAAACAAGTTTCAGTTAGAAATGAATGACACATCAAATTATTAGCTTTTCAAAGCAAAAATTGCATCTTTAATCGATGAATAAGGTTCATTAAGACTTTTATCACGAAATATAATAATTCCAGAAACGATAACCAACCGACTAAAAGTAAAAAGAAATCCAAATACAAGATGCAGAGTAACTACAATTGAGGCGATAGTTTGAATGAGATAAAAATGACCTTTTTTTGTTACTATTTTTATTACATGCATTCTTCTCAAATATTAGTTTCTACTTTCTAAAGAACGCAGACGATACAAAAACGAAATTCAAAACTTATTTTCAAATGATGTTGGAGAGGAGAATATTATAAGAAATTCCATTAATAAACACAGTTATAAGATGAAAAATGAACTAGGCCTTTCTGATTTATATAACTAATTTCAAAGCCGAAAGCAATCCGAAGACTAGTCTCGAACATCCTTAGTTCTCAAACCATGGTCCGAGGAACACTGGCGTTTCGTGAAGCTACTTAAATTGCTCAAATAAAAAAAAATCGAATACACTATTAAAAATGGTTGGAAAAGAAGAAATTACTGTAATGTAAAATAACTTTTGTTTGGGATTGTAATCAGCAAACGCGAGTGACAAATCTTTTAGTTATACGTGTTGTCGTAAATTTAATACATTCCTAATTCTAAGAAAAACAAAGCCATGTACTATATCTAGTGGTATACAAAAAATAAGCAAGTTATGTCATGATGGTTGTCATGGGAAAGGTTCATTCGGTATTATTCTGGATCTTTGTTAAAGATGAATATCCGGCTCTGGCGAAGCAAAGCACTAAGACCATTATTATTCTTTTCCACGTCATATCTTTGTGAGGCAGGATTTTCCAGTGTAGGTTTATACTCGTATTAAAACAAAGAAACCCGAGAACTTGGGAAATTTTGAAGAGCTATGCGAGAAGCGTTAACGTTTTTGCGTCACAATGTCATTAAAATCTGCATAGATAACGCTTTGCATTAAATTTGCATTTTTTAAAAAGCATTACAATATTGAATGGATTTTAAATAAGCATGTTTGCCTCAATGAATATCGGAACTTTATTTATTTATAAAATAAAGATTTTGATGCAGGTGTAGCTAGGCATTTCTTTTCGCTGCGCCTTTGATTTAAAAAAGATTGGCCATCCCTGCTTTAAACTTATGTTGTATCGTAAGTACCAAGCGCAAAAAACGTCAGCTTAGTGTTCCCCGATTTCAAAAAGTTTGGGAATCCCAAAGCTCTACAGGACAGAATTTTTTTAATGTAGGTTAGCTATTTGGCTTGCTGATACGTGAACTAGCCCAGATGTGAAAAGTGTTGAGTTAAATTAAAAATACATTAGAGCATACCCTTTTTGATCTACCACTCTCTTCAAAAATGCAGAACACAGTGACTCCCATTTTTAAATCAATAATACAACCCGTAAATTTCCAACTTTTTTTGGGTCACAGCCCACTTTTTCAAACTTTGATTTGATGGCGCCCCTTTTAGGTGAAGTATAATATATTATACATTGAAAAACGAGGACAAATTTTTAAAATTACTTTATCGAAAGATATTAACATATTGGTGTACAACTCAAGGTTTGACAAACAAATATATTGTTACAAAAAATAATATGATATTAGTGAGAGAGCTGAACTGCGGTGATGTGCATTCTGCGTTCACGTATTAGTGAAAAAGCTATTGTGAACAAAACTATACCTTAATAATACCTACAGTTAATACAGACCGATCTTGCTTGTGAGACATTCAGAACTATTTTTTGAAACATGTACTCGATGATTTTAGTATTAATTAAGATTTTCAAGTACTGTCTATAGTGGGGTCCGCAGTAACTCTAAGTTTCCCTAGGACCAAATGTCTCTGTAACCGGTTGGAACCATTGCACTAGAGTGTATATCAAGCAGTGAATTAACATTTCAGGGTAGAAAGCTTGTCTGAGAAGATGCCGTAAGTTCTTCATATTTTTCGAAGAATTAGTTCCACTTAGTATTACTAAATTGTGAGAAACAAGTGAATGTGCAGACTCTGCAGAAAGAGACGACAACATTTTACAAACTGTCGAGATTATTTCCAAAATTTATTCTGCAGCAAACGCATGAATAAATGAACCGACGTGGAATAACCATTATTCCTCCGCAGTTCGTCACGCTTCTTGGTAATACTAACAAACTGATGCAGGAGGAAGCATATAAAATTTCAGTCGACGATAAAGCTGAGATGTAGACTCAGACAACTTTATCTTTCTTATCGTGTCAACGTGATGTGTTTAATAAATGTTAACTTTTTCCAGGTTGTAGTTAATTCGTTTTGCCAAGGCTAACCAGTTGTCCTCATTAAATCCAAAGTAGTAAAAGAATAGTTAACGAGATGAAAAATCTCCTGTCCGATACGGGAGAAAAGTTGTAGGACCAATCACATACACCTCGCATCACTAGGTTGGGTGTTGCTTTTACGGGTCTGATAGTAAAGGAAATAGTTATGATATGCAAATTAGGAATAGTCACGCGTGTTTTTTGTTCGCTCGTTATTCACCATGACAAATAAAACAAAACTGAAATCAAACAATGTAATAATTACGTAGACTAGGCTTCAGAAAAATATGCACTTAATAACTAGTTAAATACTATGAGATGTACAAAATGAAAGCGATTATGAAATTCACTCGTACAATAACAGTCTGTATCTTCATTTGTCCTTTTTTACATGCTTTATTCTTTCGCCAGAATTGAAAAAAAAAAAAAAATTGAAGCCAAATAAAATTTTGAAACTAAAGTACAAGGAAGTCAAGCTTATGCATCATAATTTCATTCATTTAATGAAGCAGTATTTGAAAGACAACCATCGGTATTTAAAATTAAGGTATTCAGTTGAAAAATAATACTGATTCGTTACTACAGCTGATAACGTAATTTATACATAGCGTGGCCTTTTATTTATTCCTCGAAATGGGACATCTAATAATTTTTTGGTAATAGTAAGCATTTTCAAGAAAAAAACGGATAATTCTTCATCGTTGTTATTCCTTATTGATAACAGCCAATTGAACAATTGAAAATGAATTATTAACATGACCTTATATATTTCTGAAGAATAAATTTGCTAAAGTATATTGGCGTTGATTTCAAAAATAAGCATGAAATTTTTTGGCGGGATTTCTTAGAATTTACTCAGGCAATTACCATAATTTTAAGAACTGCGAATTGCAACTGTGCTTTTGTGAACTGTACCGTTCGGAATTTTGGATTTTTTGCTCATTTTTTAAAATTGTTACAGTGGATTTTTTTTTTTTTCTGAAAACGAGATATTCCGGCGCATTGAAGTTGTTCTTGGCGACAACGGGAAAGACTACCAAAAAAAGGGATAGTCTCTTTCAAAACGGGACGTGTGGTTCCACTAGGTTTGAATAGAAGTCAAATACATTTTTAATTCAAATACTAGGAAATCAAGCTTGCTTATCCTATTTTCATTAATTTAATGAAGCAAGAACTCAAAAGACAACTCCTGGCATTTAAAATTCAGCCAATCAGTCGAAAAATAATGCTTATTCAATATTACATTTGAGGATGTGATTTATACAATACACTAGTTTCGTAACAGCGAACGGCAACTTTTGGCATGTTGTTGAAAGTGCGGCAACCACACACAACAAGATCGTTAGTTGTCTCCCTTACATCCGGAAAAAATCTTCATTAAAAACCGCTAGCCTCGTGTGAAATGTCAAGCAATATTTCTGTTCCTCATAAACTTAGACCGTATAGAGTCCGACTTCCTGGGTACCAAAAACATCTCCGCACCAAATTTGCAAGTGTCAATTCCTGCCCCGGTTGGAGTGTTCAGTGACCAACAACTAAGTTAATTCGACTATCCAACCAAATGAAAAGATTATATCCTGTGGTTTTGGAAAAGGCGCGTGGTCAATTTCAGTCCACTCAAACTTTACAAAGAGAAGGGACATCAGAGATCTTTTAAACGTCAGACTAGAGCGTCGTGTCCAAAGGCATTGCGTTATTTTTTTCTAGAGTGCGACAAGCACTTTATTTCTAGGTATCCTGTCATTTAACACGACCTACGCAAACCTAGCAGCCAAAGAAGTATGACTACGAACTATTATCAGATATTGTAATTTGATGTGTAAAACTTTCGAAGGTAAAAATAAAATAAAATAAAATAAAAAACAAGTAATGTAGAAACGACGGAATAATAAACTAAATGCTCTTAAAAATCATTTTAAATTCGAAGAATTACAGGTTCACATAAACAAGATTTAACATTTATGTGATTCGCAACCCCGCGTATTCACTATTTCATTTCAGAAGTTATCTTTCCTAATTTTACACTTCGTGATTGCTTTCGTAACTGACAAAGAATGAACGCTAGGAATTCTAGACGAGATAAAAATTATTTTCTTTTATAAGTCTCAATAAATACTTCCTTTATGAAAATAATTTCGTGTAAGATCTTCAAATATTGCAAAAATTCAAATGCTCACCAACTTTATTGAGTTTTGCCTTCGAATTTGAATGGGTCATTCACGAATGTTGCGTTTCGTTATTAGTATTTTCATATTACTGTGTAATTGAAAACTACAAATTAAACTACGAAGTTTCTATTGAAGTTTTTCATAAGCGCACCTTATGTCCATTACATGTCTTTATATTGAACGGGACACAAAAATATTAACTGAGAATGGCATGTAGTCAGAGAGTTCGACTTTCTTGACACGCAACATTACTACAATAGAAAGCTGAAATCAATGCACTGATACACTATATATGTGAGGGTTAGTACCACAGATTTATTTTTGCTAATCCTAGTATTCCATACACACCGTACGATCTAAAGTACCCGAACATTTGAATATTTCGCTTCTCCCCTAGATAAGTCAAAAATTAATATTAAGTTGGATCACCATTTGCTGAAATAACAGTTTACATTTACCGAGAAAGGCTCTCTACTATTTTCTGAAATGTTGCAGCCAATATTGCACGCCCTTCTTGCAGAAGAACAATAGTTTGTTTTGTCACAAATTTGGGTCGTAGTGGTTGAGATTGTATAGGTATTTTGCAGCGATACAGATCAGGGAATAGAGCAGGCCAGTCCAATTGCTGAACACCCCATGTCAGTAATCCACCTCTACACGAGCCGTTCAGGATGGACTGGAGCACCATGCTGTTTAAATAGGTATGAACCCTCTCCCCTACTGCCACAATGTAGGAAGCGCGGAATAGTCCAAAATGTCCAGATAGGCTTCTGGAAATTATCAAGACTGAAGATAGACTTCAGTTGCACATGATTCAAAGTGTCAAGGCCAAATGATGAAACCAGCCATAAAGCATTATGGCTTCATCCCCATATTTAACTTGTGGCAAAATACAATTGGTTAAAGATAGTTCACCAGGCAATATCCACGCACAGATTCTTCCATTGATTTGCCAGGTAGTATTCGTCATACGTGACACCATTGCTCAAGGCCTCAGTATTTTCGACTTTTCCACCACTGTAAACGATGTAACGGCAATATTTGTTTTATAAGCAACATTTATTCTGTTAAAACCAAGAATTCGAAGTTCGCAACGAATTGTCATTGCACTGATGTTACATCCAGTGGAATCTTGGAATTCCTGTCGAATTTTTTGGTCGAATCCTTGCGATTGGCTTTCACAGCTCTCTTCAGTGCTCTATGGTACCTGACTACTAGACGATACAGTTTGATTGTGGTTTCAAGGTTAGAGCATCAATATGTTTCTATTTCACGATAACATCATGTACAGTAGAACGGGGTACTCAAAACAATGCAAAAATTACACGAACAAACTTTCCACAGTGATGACAATCAATCACATCATCACGACCAAAATAATTTATTTCGCTCATTTTGCGGTATTTGAGAGGTAGATTTTTTTTTCCAGAGTGGGCACACACAGCAATATTTGAAAAAAAATTAAAATTAAAAAGAAATTATATGAAAACACAGAATTAAGAATTATTACTCTAGGAATTAGAATCCTTTTTTTTTAATAAAAAGGGGGGGGGAGATTTTTTGAGGAATTAAAAGAAGCTACCGGTTCGCGTAGCTTCCAATTGGTCACCTTCTCAAAAATTGATTGTAGTCGGTGATGCTTAACTTTGGGATCGGAGGAGGTCACTGTAGGCTGTTGTTTTAAGAGTTGTAAATGAGATTTATGGAGAGTGAAAATATTAGGAATTTAATAAAAAAATGTAAAAAAATTAGAGGGATCGTATGAATCTAGTAAGGCTCTTCTCGGTCTTTTATAAGACCTACCTCAGAGCAGCTGTCTCCCTTTTATAATCTGAAGAGGGGGGGGGGAGATCTAACTTTCAAGAAATTTCGCTGCATGCTGAGAACTAAGACTTGCCGAGAAATTGACAATAATAAACATTTCCGATATTAAAATTAAATGGAAACGATAAATTATTAAATTCAATATTTTATCAGCTACTTGTAATTATAATTAAAGCAAAAGATAAAAAATTGAAAAGTGATCTGGTACGCCAAAAATGATCCAACTAAAACAGCAGCCCCTTGCATGGTTAACTATTGCTGAAATGTATTCAACATATGTTATATAAAAATAATAAAAATTTTAATTTACTTTCATATTACCTAAAATAGTAACTACCTCTCAATATTTAAGGAACTGTGATAGCATTGATTTTTTGTAGATCAGTTTAAAATAATGTGTTTTCATTTACTACAGACTCTGTCGTTCTCACTAATTAGGTATGAAATAAAATTGTACTATTGTGGACTCAGAAAATATTCCAATGGTTATAAAATATTTACGAATTCGAACAACCTTTGGAAACGAATAATTAAAATTTAATGAACCAAAGTTTTGGCGATTAAGTTTTAGCAAAAGGGAGAAGGGGAATCTACAAATTTAGGAAATTTTAAGTAGAATTTAATTGAAAAAAGAAAAGAAATAAATTTCCAAAATCGTGCAAAAATCCTATTTCAATGAGGGTAAAAATAAATAAAATTAGGCAATAAAATCATGTTACGCAAAACAGACCAAATGTTTTATAATTATACTCCAATGTTTTATAATTGTGTTCTATTCAATATTCACACTTTGATATTTAATTACATTATACTACGAATATATTAATTTTATTATTTTTGACGAATTTCTTTTTCTAAATTTGAGACCAATATATAATTTTATTTTTATATAAGGAAGCATCTATAAATACATATAAATATCGCATTTAAAAACAATACAATTTCTTACATATGTAGCAAAATCTCTCAAGACTATGTATGTCTTTAAAAGACATATAATTCAATACCACTAATCCACAATATACCTTAAAACTCAAGCATAAGACTGAAAAATAATTTATTTCAAAGACCACCAACATTTTACCTTAAAATTTCACCCTTTGAATTTAAAAAGTAAAAATTCAATGAGAAAACCCAAATTTAATCCCTGCTATAAAAAATTCATGATCTTCAAATGAAGTAATGAAAATTCCTATTTTATTTGATTTTTTTAATTTTTTTTTTTAAGAATGCTCTGCCGAATCCAGAATTGGAGAATATATTTATGAATTAAAATTTTGTTTGAAAACTCGAGAAGGGACTGTCAAACGCAATACTACTAAATACAAAACCCATGTTCAATTATTGTATTCCAAAAAATTTCTGCGTTAAAATTGGTATTACTTACAGCAGTGTTTTCCTGAACAATTTACTGTCTTGAGAATCAAACATTTCTTACTTAGGGAAAAAAAAAACGGTTTCTTTCGTTTTTTTTTTGGAAATTCCCCCCCCCCTAGGTATTTCGAAGATTTTTGAGATTATAATAATATCATCTCAATACATAACAAAACAACCCCCTCCCTTTTTTTTATTATTTTTTAGCTAAGCCTTTTGATAACAAAACCGCGACTTAACATTTTAACCCAACGCATCTCTCTTCATACCAAATTTCACCCTTAAGTCAAACTGTGGAAACACCTTCGGGCGATGAAATTTCCAGAGGCTGATCCAACACCCGTTCATTCACCAGGACAATGAACCCTGTGCAAAAAGTGTAAACAAACATGATTTATAAAGCTTTTGATACCCCCGGTCAGAAGTAAAGCATCACAGACTGAGACATAGAGGAAAGAAGACAAAAAAAAACACAGAAGAAAAAATCGAGACAATAAAAGGTTCGCACTGAGTAACAAATCTTTGCCACATCTGATACAGCAATGAGACTACCATCACCAATTTGCTGCAATTCTCGTACAAAACGAAACGCATCCCTTGTTTGCGTCCCATGTCGGCCTTTTTGGACTGGTGACGTTGACCACACCTCGGTCTCTCAGCCAGTGCGTTTTGAGACAGTGTCTAGACAGTAGATGAACTACAAATTGATAAATAGAAACGAGGCCGGCGTTCTTCGCAGGAGTTGGAGCATGAGGAAGGAGAGAAATCGTGCAGCACAAGGCTGGCTGGATGGGCAATGCTATTGCCTACCTTGACAGCAATCCTGTTTGTGCAAAAATGGCGCGAGAAAAAGGGAAGGCGGAGAGCCTCTCTGGTCATTTTCTCTCAAAAAGATCAAAAGTCATTTCTTTGAGAGGGCTTTTTTCAAAGATTGTCTCTTTTTTTGACACTTTCACGAGGAAGTGGACGTAAAAGTGACTACAACAGGGTTTCATTTCACCCAATTATTTATCAACAAAAATAAGTTTTTACGATCTAACCCTAGTTTTGCGAACGTAGAAGGTTATGGTTAATTTTCTTATTTCATGGACAGATGAGATGGGAGTTATCCGGAAATAATGTTTTCCCTCGAAATTTATGTTATTTAGTTAATAAAGCATAGTATATTTAAGAAAATAATATGACATTGAGTATAAATAACATGAATGATTCAAGGTGAATATATATATATAATGACTTATTATTTTAAAGAGTTTATTATTTCAATACAAAGTGTTTTGATAAATTGTTCGTTTGGACATTTAACAAATTACATTTCTTTCCTGTCGATTATTATAATTATTATTTTTAATTTTCAAGATATAATTTTTAGAATCTATTTTTATAAATTGAAATCTTCACTTTCAATCAAATAATCGCAAGATAAGATTATTAACAGTACATTTTTTTAACAGAAGAAACAAAAGGGGAAATGCTAAATATGTATATAATATGTGTGTGTGACTTCCATAAATAAAATCACACCAAACAGTATTCAAGTAGATGGTATTTGTCTACTTAACAATAATATCATAATAATAAAGTGCAGTTCTAAAGTGATTTTTTATTCAAGAAGCAAATCACTACTTTTAACTTATAAGAAGGATGTTCGTCAGTTTATTGAAAATATCTTTTCGTACTTCGGCAGGAAAAACAATTTTAGTCTCTGTTGTATGACATTCTACAGTAATCTTCAATGAAGAAATATGAGTTCATTGAAAGAAAGGATTAAAATCAATAAGACATTTCTTCACCACAAACAGAATACGTATTTCTTTAATGTTTTTCAAAGCATCCTGCACAATTTTCTAGTTTTTATACTTTCTTAATTAAGGAAGTGTAAATGGCATTAATTTGCTAATTGTTCTTTTTCTGTGATATTTAACTCCGAGGGGAAAAAAACAATTTGAGTAATTGAAATAAATGCTGGATGTTTAAAAAAAAAGTTCAAATGCACTTTGAGATTAAATCATAATTAATTTTAATTCACTGACTCTAAAAAGAAGGAAAAAGAGTTTACTCTGCGAAAGTCTTTGACTCATTTTTTTAGGGGCAAAGTAATTTATTTCGGAAGAAATGCGATTTGCTCAGATGTGTTCACTTTTTACTAAAATAATGAATTTGAAAATGGGGTTTAAAAAAATTCCTTAGGAAAATTGAAACTTTAATTATTTGTCAATAGATGAAGGTTTAGTAGTTCTCATAGAATTCGAAATTTGTTTTCTACCGTAGGTTTTTTTTTGTTATTTGACTTTTTTACATGTTTAAAACATTACTCGGAATTTTAATCATTGGATTTCATTTCTAACAACAACTTCAATCAAATTTCTTGAATACGAGTTGATGTTCCCCACAGAAGAGTTAAAAGATTTTTAAAATACGCACCATCCCGTTTTTAGGAATCAAATTGAAAACTTGTACATTAAAATGAAAAGCACTAATTATTAAAGGAAATTAAAACAGCAGTAAAGAATATTATTTTACTGTTAATTGGCACGTTATTTTCTTAGAACTTAATCATTAAATTGAAACACTTTTTATTATAAATTTTTTGAATAGATCGGAAACAACCAATTAAAATTTAATGATTAAAATCAATATTTTTCAGACCATCTATCTCAATATTTATGCAATTAATATACAAAGCTCAAAACGTACAAAAATTACTAAGCAACTAGGAATACGCTTCTCCTTCCTTTAGTCCACAATTTTTTTTCCTAGCACAGTAATTGCTTAATGTCTATTCAGAATGGTTCTGAATAGCACATTTGTGATGTTCTTTTTTCATATTTTTAGCTTATCAAGGGATTAATATTTGATAAGGAGTTTCTAATTCTTTTAAAGAATCAATATTTCCATAGGATTGATTCCAACTCTTAAACAATGACAGACATTACATGATTTAAATCCCTAGTCCTCATGTTCTGATTATTTTTTGTTTTATTCTTTAGAATACTGTGGCTATAGATAAGCCACTGGGAGGGCCATATTAGAAAGGACAAGTGTTGCCACACATGTAATTACTTATAAGCAACAGTGTATTTTGTACCACTAATTTGCATATAAATGCTATCTTGCAAAACAAATGCTCCACCCTCCATTTTCAAAGACCTTTCCGAAGGAAAATTGATAAAAAAAAGCGCAATTCAAGGACTGTGAGAAATATTAAACCTCGAAGTATGTGCTCAGTTGAATGCCGAATTAAGGAATGGTGAAATTTTGAATATTTTTAAGTCTCTCGTACAAAGTATTTTTACACTAGTCTGTTAATATAATGATTTCAATAAATGTTGATGCATTATTCTCGACCGTCTTATTAATTCTATTGTTCTCAAGTATAATTCAAGCTGAATCCCATTTCAGACTATCTGCAATTATTTCCTGTTGAATCTGAATGTATTTGATAGGCTATTTTGGGAAAATATTCTTGATATGTTGGTCCCAAAAATACTAGATTTGAACATATTTTTAATAAGAAAAGAAAACCATTCACGAAGTGGCTGCGTGGATATTGTTTCGTCATTCATGCAGTGCACTAATCCAGAAAAAAAATGCAATTAACTAAATTTATCCAGACATAATCAGGCATTTTTCAGGGGTGATCTTTGTTTTTGGTTACGCCATCTTATAGAAACCGTTTGGATTGTTAGTTAAATTATATCTATTTGTTCACACATGAAAGCTAAATGTAGTGGTGATGCAGGAGTTCCCAACTTTACCTTGAGGAGAAATATTTTTAAAAATGTTACATATCACCGCTGTCTACAGTTCAAAACGAAACTACAGCACCTGACACAATAGAAGGTATATACGAAGCGAAATCGATTATTTGTTCGATGAAACCCTTTTTACACCTAATGCACTTTAATAGTTCGGATAAAAGACTTTAAATTATAAGGGTGGAAATATTTTTTTGTAGTTGGTGAATTTTACGTTAACTCCAAAACTTTTTGTCGAAACCTGGAGTTCTGTGGAACATCCATTAGGAACCAATGCAACAACGCAAATACAGTGAGCGCCAATGCGGATTTTCAGTTGACTTTAAAAGTTTAATGGGAATAAACAAAAAAAAAACTGATAATCTAACCAATAAATAGATATAAAGATATATGGTGGAATTTTAAACTATGATAGTCGAAAAGGATTTCCTCCGCAAGAATAGATTTATTCTAGATTTAAACTACGGTACTAAATGAAAAAGGTAGATTTAAAGAATCAAATGCCAGTTTAAATGGAATATTATTAGTGAATAACAGTCACCTGAAGAAATACAAGGTTTGTCCCAAAAGTAATGATAATAATTTTATAGCATGTTTTCAAAACATTGCCAAAGGAAACAGTTAGTGGCTGCAGGTGAGTTGAAGTTTCAGTTACGATCCGCCTTTCAATATCACGGTTGTTACATTGGAACGGTCAGCAGATGATACGTTTTATTTATACTTTCGCAGTGGTCTTATAGAGAGTCACTCTATGAACGCATCGTCACGCTCATGATGCAACAAAGTATTGAACAACGATATGCAATGAAGTTTAATGTTAAACTCGGTAAAAAAATATCCCTATGCTTACCCATATCCGTACAGTACAGACTCCTCCCTTCCCCCCTTGCGATTTCTTTTTGTTCTTTAAATTTTAGACCGAGATAAAAGGACATGATTTCGGCACAGTCAAAAATGCTCAAGATATCGTGAACACGAGTCTTCGAAGCGTCTCGCAAAATGAGTTAGCACAGCGTTACTAACAACGGCAACATCGCTGGATTCGTTGATTTTATGCTCAAGGTTCATAATTCGAAAAATATTAGATACATTTCATTGTCTGTCAAATAATTAAATTTTTGAAGTTTTCTCATTACTTTTTGGACATACCTTGTTAAATGGTTCTTCATTGTAACTGGAGGCACCACAAGATATAAGGCGTGTAACATCCTATCAATAAAATTTCCAAGTGATCGTGAGATGAGTACGAAATAAACAGTAAAGCAAATAAAAATGCAACGGTAACAAAAGACAAGAGAGAAAACAAAAATAAGAACTAATCTACAAAACGACTAGGTCATTACGTTATTTTGGCTACAGCTCATTACTTTAGAGCCATGCGTCCGGAGACTGCTGTCGGTGGCGAAGCACTTGCCGCAAGTGTTGCACACATACGGCCTGTTCTTGGCGCGCTCCACCTGACTCTCGTGGTTGCGCAGGTGCTGCTGCAGGTTAGACAGCTGGATAAAGGCCCGGTTGCACTCGGGAAGGTGACACTTGTAGGGACGCTCCCCTGAAACATAAGCAACATATATCAGCCATAGGAAAGCAATTAACTAGCAATTGAAATACTTTTCAGTATCAAACTATTACTTTCAAATAAATAATAAATGGTGGAATATGATTGTTTTCCACTTCAAAATATTTTTTCCTCTTAAAAAAAAACAGAAAATTTATACAGCTAGACTTATATTTATACGTAACCTAAATCTATAACAAAGGCTAACTACGCACTCTAAACCCTTAACTTCAGCTTTGAACGCATCCTAAATCTAAAGATTGTGACATCCTTCCTTCATTACTTAATTCTACTACCATGTTTCAGTCTTATTAAATAGTCAATACGTACTGGACTCTAATTGAAGATATGTGAAAGCAAGACAAAGTACTTTATTAATAATCACTGATGAATAGATATGGTCTCTCTCTCTAGAATCCCTCTTAACTCGACACTCATAGATTAAGCCCTAATAATAAAGTTTTAGCTTACCAAATCACTCGTCCTGATTCAAACACTCTTCACAAACAGCCTATTCTTATGTTAGTACTTTAACTTTGATTCGATTCAATCTAAAAGATTAATTACAGTGCTTCAATCCAAATTTATAAATATCTGTCAGCAAGTTATCCTTTTTCTCCCTCCCCTTTCTTTTGTTTCTATATAGCACTATCTCTCATTCGATTATTGCATTTCTTATCTTCGCCTGATTTACCAAATTACGTTTCATTTTGGTAGGAAAGAAATTGTAATTTTATGCAATCCAAATTACTAAAAAGTCCCAGAGGTTAGTGAAGAGTAAAACGCTAATAGTTCAACGTCACAAGGCGAATTTCAGTACAGTTGAGTCCTAACCTTCACCTGGCCCACGAAAACTGTCAAATAATGTGTCTGTGTCAGACGGATTCCAAAATAGCGCAAAATGGAAGAATGTAGTATTACTTCAAATGCTAACCTCATTAGCTCTGGTCGCGTTTTAAAATTACATTTTATTTCAAGCAAACTTTTGAATTGGCAGAAATAAGAAAGAGCTTTCAACATTAAGTGAGCTAAATTAATTGACTGTAATTATTTCATCACGAAGCGTGTTCTACTTAAAACTTAGATATCTTGATTGACTTAAGTTTCAATAAAGTTATAACAATTGATAAATGACAGTTTAAGATCCTTGATGACTTATATTACTATATTATTCCTTTTGATGTCAAGTAGCGATTGATATTTGATCAGATTATTGTTATAACATTGGAGATGACGACATTTGACTAAAACCATAAGAGAGAATTTGAATAACTGGCCGTGATCATTGATTGATCAATTCAATATTTTCCGCACTTTGTGTTGTTAATGATGAGTCAAGGTTATTTACAGTTCGCATTCATGTCGCAATAAGTGCCTCCATTCGGTGTGGAATAAATCCTAAAGGGGTAAATTGAATACAAGAGGATATAAGTGCTTTTCTTGAGAACTTTACAAGCACTATCGACTCGGGTTGAGATTAGTCAATTATGATTAATGAATGAAAATATATATAATCGTGAAATACCAAATAAAATACGAACAAAATATTTAATGATTAGAATTTAGAGTTGCCACAGCCCTAAACGTAGGCTACATAACTACACAACTCAAATCCTTCAAGTGATGCCACGGCTTCAAATTGCATCACCTTAAGAATTAATGGAGGCTACTGCACCTTGAATTCAAACGGACTACACCAGTGGTTCCTAACGGGGTCGGTATCGTCCACATGGTAGAGATCTGGAGATCTGAGGAGGCGTTGAAAGACCAACTACAATCCTCTGAGCAATACTCGCAAAAATGCATCGAAAAGCGTGATTAATATTGAAAATCCCCGAGTGTATGTTTCCACAAATAGTTGTAAATGTCTTTTAAGCAAAATCAGTTCGCAATATAGGTTAAGATGACCATTCATACTGATTTTATGAGTACAGTAATGACTTTTAATGAACAAGTTAGGGAAGACGAAAACAAATTAGTTTATCACAAAATATCAAATATTCAAATTTTTTTGAAAAAAAAGTAATCTTTTAAATAAACTCCCAAGAAATTGGATCAAAATATCCAACAAAATTGTTACTAAAATCAATTCATTCTTCAGAAAGGCATAAGAAATATTTTTTTTAAAAAAAAGTGTAAGATGTTAATGGTATTAAACTTGTTTCGATAGGATTTTCTTCATTACATATGTTTTATCAATATCTCATTTTCATTTCCTTTTAATTTCGTTTTAGTCAATGTTTCCACCAAACCAAAGCTACTATTATTTTTCATTTCTTTTTATTAGTTCTATTGAAAGTGAACACAATCCAAATCCCCCCACCCCAAGCGTGTCTTGATTTTCAATTTTCGAAAAATGGTCAACATAGTATTGGTACAATATAGCTTTGTTCTCAATACCTTTTTGACCATTAGTACATGAACGAGTTGCAACATGCGCAATGCACCACACGGAGCACCACAGTGCGTGTGCGTCTGTTCCAGCTCGATGAACAAAGTTTTTATTTATAGATTTACAGGTTATGACAAGGCTCATTTAGGCTCTCTCTCGTCGACGCTCTACTACAAATTTCCGAGAGTAATGTTAATACTATTGTGTTTCCTACTTTTCTTCTCAAAACTACATTATTGCTTTGAACACTACATGGAATAAAATGCATTCGAAAGAGTTCTTTTTCTGACAATTGGAAGTGTTTTTAATGTTTATTAAAGATCTTAAAACTCAAAAATGCACAAGTGATTTCAAAAAAAGAAGTCAGTCAGTGATGTTTTTTTCTTCTTTTGGAAAGGGGAAGGTATGAGTAATTTTTTTCCATGAAGGAGATGGTAGGCCGAAAACGGTTGGGAATGGTCCTCACCTTACGTAGCAAAAGTTAGGAGAATGAGTTCTCACCAGGGAGTTCAGAGGAGTCATGTTTGTCTCTTGAGTTCGTCGCCAATAACAATTGGTAGCTTCAGAGAGATGTAAAATCAAACCAGCCATAGATTCTACAACACTTGATTCATTAATATTTTTGGTATAAAATAACAGAATGAAAATATTTTTTTCGCCGAATATCCCTCTTATTAGTTCCAGTTATCAAAAGTTATTTAAGGGTCCCTATATCTATTTTTTTATCAATTGTCCCATCACTTTTTTTTTGCGATAAATCTTGAATTATTTACAGTTGCCTATATTTAAGATAAGAAAATTTCACAACAGTTATGTGATACTTAAAATTCTATTATTAATGATGCTCTCATTTTTCGTAGCATTAGTAAGAGATAAAAAAAAAAACACCTTCAGAAACCAGAGCTGAATGCTGAATTTCAATGCTATTTTAACAACAAAAAAGTATCTCAAAGAAGAGATTATTTTACAAGGCTATATTAAGCTTATAAGGCTGTACGAGATTAAGGAAATAGACAAAAACGGAAAAACAAATTTATATATTTAGCTTTTCTTAGCATCTTGAAAAATATACTCCTTTTTTTTTTGTTCGTATGGAGTCAACAACATAAATGTGATAATTCCTTTTAAATTATGCTCCACATAATTCCCATTTGACACGTTATGAATGTTTAAGATGTTTTAGGAATAAATTCAAGGACAATACCAAGGCATATAAAGGAAGATCTTTCTAAAAAGTGCTTAAAAACAGCAATTAAGTTTGAATAAATCTTTGATAGTGATGTTCCATCAAAATTTATAATATAAAATAGATACTACTATTGTGAAATAGGGACTCGTATAACTGGAACAAAAGACATGATATATTTAAAAAAACACAAGTATAAAAGATCTGTTTTCTTAATGCATTCTTATATATTTCTTTTTAAACCTCCGAACAGCCTCTGAAGCATATATATATTTATTTTAAAATGTTATCAATCCTTAATTCTTGAGGGAAAGAAGTTTATATTTTTTAAAAAGCAAACTATACATCATGGAGCTAAATCTTGTTTTAAAATAAAAATAATCAATTAATTGTTACTTCATCTTTTATCTTTTACAAATAGGTGAAATCTTTACAACTGTAAATTGTAGTTTTATTTTTTTGTCTTGCTCTAATTCGTATTGAGCGATTCAATTCGAAATGAAATTTAAACAAGAAATACCTATTAAATAAACGTTTATTTAAACTGACGTAAAGAAGAGAATAATTTGTATTTCAGCACCAGAGGAGATTTGCGCAACAGAAAGACAAAAGTTGAAGGAAAACATTTTAGTGATTTTATGTAAAAAAGTAAAGAAGACAAAGTGATCAACAATAATTTAAAATACAAAATTGGTTTGTGGGCGTCGACGTAAAGCCTTAAAGAATGTTTCACTGACCTCAATTCATATGGTGCAATAATTAGAATGTTTTTGGTTTCAAGAACAAAGCTTTATTGTTTTGAGAACGAGATTTTTCTCTAAACACATTAATCGAAAGGATAAGACAATTTCGTAAATTTAATTCTAGAACTAGCAACGAAAGGAAGATGAACAAAAGTTGAATTGTTTTATGAAAAGTTGTGTGAACACTTTGTACAAGTCAAGAAAGAAAACAAATGAATGATCATTACCCTATGTTAACTCTAATGAGCAAAGAATGATGATTATGTTGGTTTCAATTTTAGAAATTTTGCAAGAAATAATTTTCGTATTAGTAAATGTACTTTACCTAAAGAAACACTATTTTTTTTAAAAAAATAAATGTGTTCGAATGGAATATCAGATAATTACTCATTAAATAAAAATTGTTATTTTAATAGACAGTGTGCGTTTACATCAACAAAAGATCTTAATTTGTTTCTAGTTCAGTAAAATAACAATTGAAGAAAATTAAAATTTAAAAGTTAAAGTTCATTTCAACCCTAAAAAGGAGGATACAAATTTCTAGCGAAACTTCTGTCAAACTGTTTGTACCTCTCACCAGCATCTTGAGTAGCTTCCTTGATTCTTGAAGCTCGGTGTGAAAGCATTGCATCATGCAGAGATAAAACAATATTCTATTCACCCATATTGTAGGCAATTAATTGATTCTGTTAATTATGATGGGGGGAGGAAAATAAATATGAAAGACTCATTTATGGACAATTGGAATTGCTTTTCCAACCGCATGGATACATCTAGAAACCTGGGCAATCTATCCACATTCTACAGGACAATCAAATTTTAATGTGTTGAACTGAAATAGCATTCGATCTTCACAACTTGCTATTGGTCAGAATATCCAATTTAAAGATATTTTCTTTAAATTTCGATGTTACCCACCGTAAAGACTTGATTTAGAAACCTCAATTCTTCTAAATGACATTCTTTATTGAAACTGAATCCGAAACACTCTATTCTGAAGTCGGGACGATGGCTCTTTTCGTAGCAGCGTCTTTGCAAATATAAGAGTTAAAATTCCTGAAACTAAATTATAATATATGTAAAATAATGTGTTTAAATTAGCTTTCCAGGACCGATATTTAAGAGCTACGTTGAAGTCTGTTAATTTTAAGTTGACAATAACTGTTCGATTAGCTATCTAAATTTTCACCCGAATAAGAATAATTAGTCTAAAACAAAGGGAGATATTCGTAAGGACTCAAATCATGAAGATAAATAGAGTGATATTTATTTAACGATAAATTAACAATGGACATTAATATTTTGAGACCACATTTCAGTCTTCTTCTCTAGCTACCACAACACGCCATGTAAGGATTTAAAGTCAACTGATTCAGCAAGCCATTTACATAATAGGCCGCACCGTTTTACATAATTGGCTTGACGAAATCTTAGATTCGAAACCGAATGATTCCGAGACCAGAGAGCTCTTAACTCTTTAGAAAGATTTAAGGCACACTCTTGAAGTACAAGACAGGCGATCAGAAAAGTGATCAGTCAGGTAAAAGATTGTTTCGAAGGAGTGGGGCATAGGAAAGAGAAGGTGTTTATACGCACCGGTGTGCAGCCTGGTGTGCTGCTGCACGTGCGAGAGCTGCTTGAATCTCCTGTCGCAGTAGGAACACTTGTAGGGCTTCTCGCCCGTGTGGATGCGGATGTGCTGCAGCAGCTGGTGGTTGGAGGAGAACGACTTGAGACACTGCTGGCACTGGTAGGGCTTGATGTCCCCCCGGTGAGCCTCGCGGGAGTGGTGCTGCATCGCAGACTTGTGCATGAAGATCTGCAAGAGACACAACAATCAATTTGAGTACAGACAAAAGAAAACAAAGGTACAGTACTCTCTCGGTAATCCGGCAGATATAGGACCAGAACATCGCCGGATTACTGGAACAATAACTAATAACAAAAGTAATATATTACGTAAAAATCAATACAGTGCAAACAAACAAAACATCAAACACACAGAATTGCTTAAACTACCAAAACACTATTGTTTTGTGTTGATATCTTATATTATTCCATCAAAATAATCTATGACTTAATAGCCTGAGTAAAAACGTCGGATTACTCGCAGGAGCGGATTATTTATAGAGAGGAATACTGTAACTACTTATAATATGTATCATTCCTCATATGCATATTCATACCACGAGCTGATAAGAAGGATAAAAATAGGAAGGAACAAAGTACATGTAGATTTAAAAGCAAGGAGTAAGGTTTTAATTTAGCGTTTCTTAAACTATGCATCAAGAAATATTTTTGAGGTTAAATTGAACTTTTCAGAACCAAATGATTGAAGTGCTAACGGTTAATTAATTGACTGAACAACACTGAAGACAAAAATTTTGACTCTTAAGTTGTTAAAAGCGCAAGTGAAGTCACAAATATGTATAAGAATGCGTTTGTTTATGGTAATGAATAAGTAAGAAATGATGAAAGTGGAAAAACAAGGAAATTGGGGATGAAGTATCAATCCGTTGCACATTGGAAATTTTCAATATCGTTATTGAAATTCTATTTTATTTCCGTTTAATTTACAAGATTATTTGCTTTGTCATCCAACATTAAAGGTAAAATGGTACAAATTCATATTGGGAATTAAAATAAAGAAAGATTAGCATCTAATATCAATTGATGCAGAGATTTTAGAATTTTAATCTCACTCGGGAATTCTCATTCAAACGAAGTTCGAAACCAGTTGTGTTTGAAAGGAAGTATTGCACGGAAATCAACCAAACGCAAGAAATGGATTAGATTACTTTAATTCCAAGACTCCGAGAAAATGTATAATGAACGAGTTTCCTATTGCTCAAAACGTGAAAGATTTATTCGTCCACAAACAATAGTTGAAAATATGTGCTAATTTGATACTTTATGATGAAATTGTGAATTTAAAATATGTGATTAATTCATTTTTACACTAATTAATAAAAGATACTTGCAGATATAAAGGAAATTTAAAAATTGAAATTAAATAAGTTGCCTGGAGTTAAAATTAAATGCAGAACAAATTTTAAATAATTACACATATGTTGCCTATTCTTAGGTACAAAATGAAATTTCTGTGATAATAAAATTAGAGAATCTCATTTTCAATTCAAATAGAAAGAACATAGCACATGCAATCGATTTCAATTTATTTATATATATATAATTATCACTTAAATCAAATCTTAATTCAATCATTTTTATATCCGATACATTAAAATTTCATTTTAAAATATAAATTATTACGTTAAATATTAAGCTTTATTCTAACTGCAAGGCATAATAAAAATAAAATATCTTTTGAGGTATTGAACCTGAAAGAGTGGTAAGTTTTTGTTTGGTTTTTATATTAAAAAAATTCAATTTAATTCTAATAAATCATATAAATATAAACACGGGTGACCTTTGACTTTTCGTATTTAAGACGACGAGGCTCCCTGCTGGTTTAAAAGAAGAAGAAAAAAAATGACATAAAGCATTTGACATATCCACATTAAGTATATGAATAGAAAATAATATTTGCATCCGTAAATCCCCTTTAACATTTGAATTTTTTCTTTAATATTTTCGTTGTTTTCTAGACTATCAAGAAAGGCTTTCAGACGTTTTTCAAGACGTGAATTATATATCATACCAGGAAAAGTGTTAATATGATAAAGCATCTTCTTTTCTATAAACAGGTTTTGGTGATTTTTAGAACGAAATATTGTATAAGTCAGTCAACAGTGCTTTAAAGATGCAAAATGATACGAAAGTCACTCATAAACCAAAAAAAAATATCACAATGTATAAAGAGTTTTTTAATGTAAATAACATGGAATTGTATCATGTACTCGACATATATACAAATTCAAAAGTCTAAAAAAAAATTTCGTGGTTTTCCCTCAATTGTAAATGGGAAAAAAAGAGTTTTATGTATGATAAAGTAATTTTTTCCTAGAAAAACAGCAAGATTTTTGGCAATATTCAAAACAGAATTAAGCTTTAATGGATTGTAACACCCGTTTATTACACGAATTTAAACACTGTTTTTCATAAAGTGCCTACATTAAAAATAAGTGTACCCTGAATACACAAATGCATTCTGCTAAATACACAACATAGTATCACAGCATATTTAGGTTAATAACATTCGTTTTTCCTTTGTAATATTTAGAGAAATATGTTAGTTTTTTTTACGAAAGCCATGAGAATAAAAATACAATTTTTGTCACGTGATACAGAGTCAACAGTATGTCAGTTCACCCAGATTTGATGAACTTTAATGTATGAATTATTTAAAAGTTCGATATTTCTCACGCGCTTCCTTAAATATTTGACATGCATACAGGTGCTGAGTATCTGATTGAACAAGTTACTCCAGACAAATTAAAGTTGAGTACTACATGAATCCAAATTAATGTAATACTCAGTACAATCCATCACAGGCAGAAAATACAGATATAATGCGTTGAAAAAAACGACGACTGACTCTTGCAATCCAATTTTTAAATTACCTAAAAAATTTTATGTACTTTATGCACTTTCTTAAATGTTTGACATGCGTATTCTTGTTGAATACCTGATGGAACAAGTTGCTCTACAAAAGTGGAAGCCCCTGAACTTGAATCCAAATTTATGTAGCATTTAGTACAATCCATCATAGGTAGAAAATACAGATATAATGCGTTGAAAGAGACGACTGATCACTTCGATCCAATTAAGACTGAATTTCAAATCCTAATTGAAAGTTAATATTCTTCCAGAATATTAACGAATAGCCACAAAGCACTTCAACACACCCTTAACATTCACTTTCCCATTATCTTCCATTTCATCTACACGCCGAAGTTAAGTTGCCTTATCGCAATCGAAAGTCCATCTTAACTTAATTCGCGTTAGTACTTGAGGAGAGAATTGCATAGGGTTCGTTGCACATGAGCGGTAAATGGTTAAACAAAGATTTATGGAAAAGCAGCGATGCGTGAAGGAAAAAAAAAGTCAACGCGTCAAAAAAATACTACGCACTGCAGTCAATTTCCTGAACTAACTGCACCGCGAATCCACGCATAGAACTCGAAGCAGTCAATTTATGCCAGAAACCGAACCCTGATACAATTTTGTGAGAAATTAAATCTGACATTTGATGCAATGGAAAGCGATATTTCGATACAGTGCTTCTACGGCACTGCTAAGAGTTATTGAAGCGGAAAGGCACCTTTTTTTTTTCTCCTGTCAACAGATGATAGTTTTAACAAATATTAAAGAGGACTCTGGGCAATTGCCAAAGTTCTATTTGAACTGATAGTAAGTACGATAGATTCTATCAGTGTCATCATTCACCGATGACGCTTCATCCAGCGTCAGCCATTCATTGTTTCAGTGAAGAAGTATATTGTAATTCAAAACCTTCATCTAGCGGTGTTATCTGTTCCTTCAGATGGGACTGATGCGTGGTTTGAGTAACAATAGAATCAAAATTATTTTTGGAACAAATAAAAAGAAGAGATGGCAAAAATAAGATAATGATATGGAATGAATTTTTGTTTGTTTGGATCCGCTGACCGTGAGTACCTGCTCAGGTAAAATTAGTTAGACGTTGTATCAAAATTTAAATGCCGAGACACGCATTGTTGGATGGTGAATTAACTACGGTAGTTACGAGTTGAAACAATGTTTCATTGTCAGAAAAATTTGGATAACTTTTATACTAGAGTGCACAGAGGTTGATAAGTACTTGACTGAGCGGATATTAAGTACATTTGCCCACATAGTATGGAACTTCTTAAAAATTAATAACGATTTTCATTTGGTACAGAGTATTTTTTACGCACATTTCCCTCGAATATATATATATTATCATAACTACTTTATGAATTAAGCCTTTGTTTTGTTTTTTTCGCAGGGTTACAAGCTATGGATCTTGTACAACAGAGGAACAAAGGTGAACACATAAAATGATACTTCAATATGCAAATTTTCACAATTCTTCAAGGGTTTGGGGACCATGAGTGGAGACCAGAGCCCCAATCCAAATATTCCACAGTGATCTGTGACAAAATCATGTTACTAATTCACTACTGCCCAGGGTTTAAAATGCAAGAATGCGGCTAAATTATTGTGTTTCCCATCTAATTTTTGAGAATGAAATTAATTCAGTTCTTAAAGTTTTCTCAAAGTGTTAAAAAGAGAAGCGTAAGAATAAAAATTAAAGAAATAAATAATTTTTTTTAAAAACCGAGTTTCTAATAAAAACTAACATTTCAACAAAGAAAAACGAAAATGTAAGTTAAAAAATCGGTTTAAACCGCTGCATTTCAAATTAAAGTTCATTTTTAAGCCAATTCAATAATCTTTTTCAAAAACAGTTTATAAAAATTGGATCATTTAAAAACAAACATAAATAGTAATTATTTTTCCATGCAAAGTTTTGCAATGAACAATTCCGCCATTTTAGCCATCAAAGGTGCAAACTTTCTTTTTTTTTTTTGAAAGAATAATTCTTATTTTGAGAGATTATCTAGAAATTCTAAAACAAAACGACTATTTCCATGTATATTACAGCATTCTTTATTCCATCTCCATTTTCTCGTTACATACATAACATAAAAACTTCCACCGAACGAAAACAATGCAAACTTTTGATGATAAAAATAATAAAGCAAACAGTCACGGTATTAAAATCAATTTATTCGAATAAATATTAGAATTAAAGCAAACGATGAAATATTAAAGTCGACAATAATATTTTTTTCCGATATTAAAATAAAAGCAAACGATTACTAAATTTAATATATTCTAAACAAAATTCTATTATTAACGCAAAAGGAAAATAAATAATTAAATAAATATTTACGTATTAATTAATATTCTTAACATCAATATTTAAATAAGGCTACTACAATTAAAACTGAAAATACCGTGAATGGGTCCAAAGAAATCAAATTAGATTAAACAAGTCGCGTGCATTTCACACTTTATTTTGAAAAATGGTCATGTACGACGTTTTGTGAATGTACAAAAACAAAAGCCCCTTTGGTGGATAAGAAAAACTAAGTCTCAATCCTCTCCACTCACCATCAAAAAGAAACATTGAAATGGTATTTTAACTACTTAAGTCTGTGTGTGTGACTTTATCTTAATCTCTTTGACTTCAATGGGTGTAATTTTCCACGAGCGAGCCAAGCACCCAAGGTTCAAGCGTTCATGATCCCACAACTTCCTTTATGAGCTTCCTCGGGAGGTGACAGGCAAGACATATGGTGTGCTATTAAACTAATCTCTCTATTACAGGCAATTTTAGAGACAGGGTGCGGAATGCATGCATTAGTAATCGAATGAGATCTGTATTGATATGGAAATGCTTGAGAAACGATGCTCGAAAGACAAAGTTGATAAAATAAACACGTAATTTAAATCTAGTTAGTCGATTTTCTGGGAACTTTACTGCTCAAAAGAATACAACGGATTGCATGATTTAACTTTCAAAACTTTTTTTTTGTATAATAGTTAATTATGATTTATCGATTTCCTTTAGATTATATTCAATTGTTTTTATGTATTCAAACATCTATTACGTTATTTATAAAGAGACATGTATGTAATCAAAAGTGCTAGTTAAAATGTTGCGATAAAAAGAATTCATATTTATAATAGTAATAATATGAAGAATTCATATTAATTAAAGTACACCATAATTCCTATTAATTATAGAAAAATTCACATTAATAGCATTTTAAATTCGTAAACGCAATGTTAAGAATACAAGATTTGTACTTACATTTTCAACTGATGGATTGATATTTTATTAATGTGACAATTAAAAGTAATACGAGTATCGGGCCTCGAGATTTTGAACCCCTGTCAAGTGTCAAGGGCGACATCTGAGATAGCACCTGATTCTTCTAACATTCATACCATCTCAGCGAGAGGAGTTTAAACCCCAAAAGATTTCAATCCGGAACAGCTCCACTACAGATCAATCCCTTTTAGATGGATAATCAAACCTGGAACAACAGCTGTCTGAAACATCACCGGCCACGACATCGTGATCAAACTCCCTTAGCTACCCCGCGGACCTTACATTTTCAAATCTAAACTATTGTATTTCCTGCAATTCAGTAGAATATGTTAAAAGAATGAAAAATAAAAGAAGACTTCTATCGGATAACATTTATTTTTCCAAAGATGTTTTTATGTCTTAGTGATTCGTCTGAGGATTTTCAAATATTTTAAAAACATTGTAAATAGTTACTAAAATCGAAGAAAAATGTAATCGAGCAGAATCCTTCCATTATTTTTTACTCTTTCGGATACACTTTACTGCATTGAAACAAGTGCACCAGTTTAGATTTAGAAATATATGTACGCTGATTTCCAAAAATTAAGCATAATTTGGGGAGAATCATCTGTTGAAGGTAAAATTTTGTCTTCTTGCAAAATATTTCAGTTGACGTCTTCATTCGCATAACACTTAATCAAGTCAGAACGCGTATAAACTCGGCATAAGCAGTTCAGACAAGTTTCGTGCAACTCATGTGCGAAGGAATGTTGTTGACGATTAAATAGAAAGAACGATGGCCGATAGACGACAACTGGACATGTTTGCGAAAGGGAAGAATCATTGGAATTCTCGAATCCGAATGATCACAAAACGAAGCTAGTCGAATTCCGAATGTGCCTCAGTGTATGACCCCCAAGACAATGGCAGAGGTTTCGAAATGCGGTGTATGTTAACTGACGACCAATACGCGGTTATTCAAGATTCACAACAATTACCCAAGACTGATATTTGTCAATAATTACACGAGGCCAGAGAGAGTTGTGCCAGAGAACTGGGTTCAGCGCTCACATAAGCCACATGAGTTTCCAGACAAACTGTTTACAAGTGACTCGATCATAATGGTCTCTATTCCATACGACCAGCAGTTTGCATTCCCCTCATTTGCGCATAAACGAGCGCATTTTAGCTGGAGTTTGGGACAGTGGGCCAATATGATGTTAAGTGACGAATATCGATATAGTATGAACACTGGTTCTTATCAGCTAACGATTTGTCAAGAATGTGGAACTCATTTCCATCCGAGAAACATCACAGAAAGTCATAGTTTTCCGTCAAGGGGAATCATGGTGTGGGATGGCATCATGCTGGACGGCCAAACAGACATCTATATCTTTCAGATGGGATCTGTGGCTGCTAATAGATACAGAGATGAAGTTCTTGAGCCTTATGTTCTTCTGTTTCGAGGTGCCGTCGGTCCTGATTTCATGTTTATGGACGATAACGCGCCTTGTCACTGTGCATACGGACCTTGACGACTTCCTCGACACGGAAAATATCCAACGCATGTCGTGGCCTACTTACTCATCTGATCTGAATCTTACCAAGCATATATTGGATAAAGGTGGGAGACAATTTGGAGCTCTTATGCTCCGAAAGATCTGAAAAGAGCTCTTTGGGGCTCTCTGTTTGGAACTCTTTGAGCAATGTCATAGCAAGTATGGGAAATCGTAGTGCAGCGCACCTAGCAGTCGGAGGTGATCACACACCTCATTAATCGGCGGTGTCATCTTTTTATTTCGTTTTCTTTTTCACTAAAATGAACTCCTCTTTTACCCAGTTTTCTTTCGGGCTATTTTTTGGATATTAAAAGTGATTATTATAGTTCTTTCCCATTGTTATCGTTCTTTTTTAACCATTTCGCACGCGCATATCACGTTTCCCGCCCTTCCGACGTGGAATTTTCTTCATTATCCACATGAACATTACTTACATTTTTACAAAAATAACTTCTGCTTTTAATAAGGTTTTATTTACGTTAACAACAAGCTTATATTTATAATACAAATATTTCTGATATAAATCTGTGATAAAGTTTCATTAAATTAGCGTGCAAATTTGTAGGAAATATAAAAATAATCAGCATATAAGGCAATAAATAAAGTTTCGATTTTATTATAATTGTGGATAAAATTAAAAGCTAAGAAGATAGTTAATTTTTATTTTCTAAATTATTATTGAAACAGACAATATTTTGGAATAATGCTATTCTCCATCATATATAGATAAGTTCCTTGTTACACGAAATATCGCATTTTTAGTTTACATAATTTTTTTTTTTAAAAAAAACTATTAATTTTCGATACCTTGATGTTTCATGAGTTTCCTTATTATCCAAATTATTTCAATATTTTTCTAAATTGTAAAAACACATTTCTGTTTGATCGTCAAAATTTACTTCATTCTTTAAAAACGTAACTATGTTAGAATCAAAATAAACAAGAAAATCTTTAATTTCGTCAAACGTAAGGTTTTTAGCAATAGTTTTAAATTAAAAATAATATTTTTAAATTTAAAAAGTATATTAACAATCATTATATCTTTTATTCTGAAAGAATTGGATTTGCCGTCCAGTCACTAAAGCTACCCGTTTACTGTCTCCGAAACGCCTACGAGTACGATAAAACATTCCAAATCAATTTACGAGGCCATGTTTTGTTATTTACAAAGCAAATCTGAGAGAAATAAAATTCTATAAGAAACGAAGGACAAACTTTGATTCCCTGATATTAAGATCAAAGTACGTCTGACAAAGTCGAATCTTTTTCTGAATCCTTATTTAAGAAATTAGCCGGTTTTATCCATTCAATCCCTCCCGGATGAAGGAAAAAGAATTGCAATTACATTTTTCAATAAAAACAGGTAAATTTAAATTAACTCCAACATAGACAAAATAATAAACTATTGGTGAAGGACTTGGTAATTTTGATCAACGTTCAAGAGAAGTGGACGACACCCGAGATAACTGATATGCTCCACTCTTGACTTCTATACCAGCCGCTAGAGGTCTTTGAATTCAATTAAATGTCAATAAGTCTCATTTGCTTTGCGTGAGATTCTTCGGCGACAACAAGTTTTGAGGCAGTGTTCTATTGGTCATCAGGCCGTTGTCACAGAGTGCCTCTATTCCGATTTACGACTTAGATAGAATTTACAAGTTATTCAGTTTTATTAATAATACTTCTAAATTGCTACAGACAATGATTTGAGAAAATACAAGAATTAGTTTGCTTAAATTACAAGTATATAAAATGCAATAAAAATTGATTTTTTTTTGAAAAAAAAAAATTATTTTAAAACGCGATAACATGGTTCTTTATACAATACAAATTAAGTGTTTTTTCCCTGGATTTATCGCAGTGGGTACTGATTTTATTAAGTTTCTTTAGGAAATATTAAATTCAAAACAACGTTTTTTATTTCTTCTAACTACACCACCTTATTAAGTAGATGAAAATCACCAGTCGTAAATCGTAACAGATTGGTTTTAATTAACGTAGGTCTGTAGCTCGATGGAAGTTATTAGAAATTAACCTCGGAATTTTGAGTCACAGTTTAGTGACAAGAAATGCTGTTTTGATATCATCCTCTACGAACGTCTTCTCACTGAAGCGCAGGATTCAAACCCCAATTCGACTTAAGCATCGACAGTCAAGAAACTTACACAACCAAAGGGAAAAGAGTATTCCTTTTTTTTTCTCAGTATTTACAAAATAAGTAAAGAACAAACAGATAAGGTGGAATTTCTGCCCAAATAACATGCAAATAAAAGAGAATGTTAATATTTTCGTCCGAAAGCAAAATTTTTCTTAAAGACTTTATTCATGAAAATCTGCCCATGACCGAAATATTTTACGTGCGATCATCAGAAAGTCAAATTTCTGAAACTACTTTGAACAACAGCGTTTGCAATTCGAAGTCAAAGAAGTTCGCAATAGATTACGACGCTTGTTTGAAAAGTAATGCTTTCATGTACATAAATGTTTTATTTGTAAGCTTATTTTCAGAATTCATGTTGTACTTGAAAGCTACACGTCCTCGGTGTAACGCACTTGTTTTCTTCGTTTTAAAATGTCATTGGTAAACTGAAAACTAAAAAAGTTGGTGACCTACACAGAGATGATGCTGAAACAGCTGAGGGTTGCAAGCTTATCCAACCCCGATCTTGCTCTTTGCGACTTTCACCTCTTCCCAAAGACGAAAGTAAAGAAATATCTCTTTCGTTCTGACGAAGAGGCGAAAGTTACCAATAAAGCTTGGTGTTAACAACAAGAATCGGAATTCAATTGGATTAGTTTACCCGACTGTATTCACGTTGGAGCAGGTGAGAGGAAATATATGGGAACCATGTTGAAAAACGAATAGTGCATTACATAGGACATATATACAGCTCACATGCGCAACAAAAATTGTGAAAAACAGGTTGCAAATAAAAAAAATGCCATGAAGGCCTTACTTTTCGTTAAAATCCCGTTTGTGTTCATAGTACAATAAAAAGCCATGAAAAAAAAAGTCATTAGTTGATGTTCTCAGATTATTCTTATCTTCTTTTTTCGAAATCTTGCAATAAGCCTTTTATTTCGAAAGACTTGTATATACAGACATAATCCTTTTAAAATTCAGTGGCATAAAATGTGTTACGAAGAGATAAGCAAAACTCTATCATTATTACATTCACATAATCATCAAGTATGACAGAGGAAGAAGAAAAAAAATTCTCAGTTGCGAAATTTGGAAGGGTAGGTAAATATGAGACGAAAGAAAAACAATAAAAAGATTTTTAAAAAAAATTAGATCTCTGAAAACGATCTGACAATTCACTACAGACAATGACATGACAGTGCGAAATGTAAAAAAACAGACCATATCGTACGCGTTTAAAAGATAAGGAATGCAAGGGATATCTCATAAAAAATATAGATATCCTTGCTAAGGACAGTTCTGGTGCAATACTTCAACTCCGGCCGCAGTTACTTCTTGGCATACGAAAACGCAGCTCACGCGGGTGAAAGCTCAATGAGATTGGGCAGCCAAAGGTGGGTTTCGGTGACATGGTCTGATGAGTCCATGTTTAGTTTGCATTTTAATGAATCTAGACACGGGAGATGGGGAACTTGTAATCAGAGGACACACTTTTCTGGAATAAAGCTTATTGGGGATAGGTGGCCGAACCCTAAAAATCTATCGCATGGTCTGATGAGTGCGTATTTAGTTTGCATTCAGATGAGAGTTTCCAGACGTAAAGTTCGTAGACGGTCAAATAATGATATAGGTGATATAGATTGTGTCTAAAAAGTTCTCAGTGGTGAAGATAACACTACATTGTTCCGAAAAGGTCTCCGTCGTCTTCTAGCGGATGTTTTAAACATAATGATTAAATACGATTTACATATAGAGTCTGGGAAATCCGTGCTATCTTCCGACGCTTCAAATATTGTAACTTTTAAGTTAACAGCCGAATAATTATTTTGCCAATAATTCAAATGTCTATTTCGGATGCTTCAACAAACAGCTTGGAAACTCAACGCTCAAGATTGATTATTATAATATGTACCAAGGTACACGAGGTGTGGTCGAATCATTACAGACGTGAGTAATAATAAAATTAAAAACATGTGAACTTGAAATGAAGGAATAAAAGATGCATAAGAATAAAAGTTACACCATCTTTTATTTATGAATTAATTTTTATAAGCTTTCGTAGTATGAACTTTATCAGAACATGTTCTCAGGACATATCGAACAATATATTGAAGCTTATTTGCGTCCATTAACGATTTCTTTGTTGGAACATATTCGACAATCTTCTTTTTTTTCCCATTTCTAATACGTAAAATGTGTAGTGTTCCGTCCAATCACTTTTCCATTTGAAACTTAAAATGGTGATCCTGTGCTTTACCTTTACATTCGGAAATCTTACTTCCATTAAAAACAATCGATAAACTTACAATCGATAACAATTCTGATATAACATAAGAATTTTCATGTTTTTCTTTAAATGCTTATTTGTATAGAATTTAAGCATTGACTGTACAAGTCTCCAATCCCCAAATGAGCGTTTGGATACAGTTTGCAACTATCATCGACGTTTTATATATATATATATATACAAATATATATATAATATAGTATAGTATAATATAGTATGTGTAAATATATACACATAATATAGTATTCATAGCGGGTTCAAGAATTCCGCATATTAAAATTTCGTAATCGTTTTGCTTTACAAATTCTGATTATATTTTTGGAGTTAACCGTTATTGAAAATAAACGTCACTTTTTACACAGAGAGTGAAAGGTCCGAGTCTAATAGTTCATGAAAGCAAAATATACTTAAAGAAAAATTAAGTTTATATAAATTCCGAGCAAAACTTAAAGGTTAAGGATATGCAATTGCTTCAAGGAATTAAATGTACGTTATAGTAAGCAAGTGTAAAAGTAATTTTTTTTTCTTAAAAAAAAAAGTCAAAAGATAGGTCACATTTTTCGCAGTATTACAGACATCGAAATTTGATAACGAAAAAATACGAGTCATTTTTTTCCACACATTTTAGCAGTGAAAAATTATTCGTGTTTCATCCAAAATGGAAATATCACAACGAAAAAAAAAATCTTTGTCATCATGTGAAAGATATAACATTTGAATAAGGTGTTTAACGTTGTTTTAAATAGCTTCGCTTGGTTTGTCACAAAATTTTTAACATTATACCACAAAAAAAAAAAAAAAAAAAAAATTTTATTTAAAAATTTTTAAATTTTTAAAAAAAAAAAAAAAAAAAAAAAAAAATTGCATTTGCGAATTATTCAGTTGTTATTCAGGTAAACTGAAACAAAATTATATGTTATTGGATTTTACATCCAACTTTACGCAAAACACTCGTAACGAAAATATTTCTAAACGGAAACTAACACAACTTACGAAAGAAAAAAGAAAGGAAAATTCATGTACAATCCTAATATGTTATCTAATTCATTTTATAAACACAAGAGATGAATGAATAGTTGAATTTAAACTGCTTCTGAATTAAAGTTTGAAAAATAAGTACATCAATTTTGTCTCCATTTACTTTATTTTAAATTCAATCTTTCAACTACAATGAAACTAGTTGCGATTTTTTTTTTATAAATCAGCATTCTTTTTCTTCTACTTGTTCTTTATCTAAAAGAAAAATAAACGTGTGTATATATATATAAGTCACACTTTTACAATATAATATGCGACTTTACTTCCTTGAATTAAAGAAAACATAACTTCCAAGACAATTTTTACCATATAGTCACGGTAAACAATATTCACATCAATCTTCAGAAAGATAGTTGCGACTGTTACATTTGAGCAGTCGCTACATTTTGAAACGAGTCAAAAGGAAGATCAAAATCAGTTTCGTATGACAAAAGCATCAACTTTTCATTCATGTAACTGCACGCGGCGTCTACTAAGAAAATAGATTTTCGTAAAAAATCAAAATTTTCATCGTTAAATCGACATATAATAGTAGATAAAAAAAAAATGTGCACTATCTAAAAACATATTTTCAGGCTTTATCTAAAAATTTTTTTAAAAAATATGTGTAGCAGACAGGCAAATTCAGACACAAGCGTAATTTTTTTTAACCAAATGCAGTGACAATTCAAAAAAACGTTTAAATCTATCCCCGCGAGAACTTAATTCTAATACGCCCAAGTTGTTCAGGCGTGACGCCTCCTCCTCTTTTCCCTCCGCCCATGAGCCTTGAATGCAAATGAGCAAGCTCTATTTGCCAAAATAAGCGCATTTTTGCAAAATATTTGGCCCGTGGCGAGATGATCAGTGTGGTAATAGTGAAGTAAGATTCTGAGGAGCAATCTTGTGTCAATTTAACAAGTGTCTTGGGAAAGGCAAAATTGCTGTAGAATCGATTTTTACCTGAAATTTGCAACCGGTTGTCATACGCGTGCATACATCTGTATGTAAAATCAAAGATGCACTATTTGATTTACTGATAAGATAAGGAACGCCACAGGAGCATTTCTGGAACACTGTCTGAGATGTTCTAGTTAAGTTAGAGCATTCATTCAGAAACAAGAATCTAGGGCTAAGATACAATATGCGCCCGATTGCCAAGTTCGTTTGTTTTTTTCGCCTAATATGTGCAGCATTTAAGCCTAACATGGTAATTGACAAACACAAAATTTGGCATCAAAAGCTTCGTTCCAAACAAAACATGCACATACAAAATCCAACCACGATGTATACTGCATCAGGTTCGAATCTGAGAATGAAGGAACCAAATATAAATATTGTTCAAAGGTCATTCTGAGAGGGTGAAAAACATATCCGATAAAACGAAAAATTGGCCCAAAATATAAACTCAAAAAAAAAAAAAAAAAAAAAAAAAACTTAATTTACTAACGAAAATAATAGTGGTCGCGATAGCCTAGTGGTCTAGGTCACGGACTCGCGGCCGGCGTTGTTTTCGTTGAGTTTTGATTCGAGCCCTGATGCCACCTGAGACTCTCGGTGTAAATCTAAATCTGGTCAAAGTCCCAAGTTCTCCGATTGTCGTGGTGTGGAAATTTGAAGATGGAGGTACTAACTCAGGTGTCGTCCTCGTCTCTTGATCGAGGTTCAAAATGACGAGGTTCGTTGACATTAGCCCTCGAGATGCTTATCAGTGCGATGTTAATAAGCAATTTAAATCACACCACAACCCGAAAAAAAATATGAATTTTTCTGAAAGTTGCAGATTATAAATATTAAAGGTCTACATAAAGGTATACATAAGTCTAAAAATCAATAATGAGAGTAATACCTGGGAGTTATAAAAATGCTTAAACACTTTCAAAACAGAGATCTTTTCCGATCTGAATCGTGATATTAAGCATAACTTTAATACTGAATAAAAATGTTTAGGCTTGGAATTTTTCCGTAGGTTTATCTTAGGAGAGCCTGTAATGGTATCTTGCTACCCGTCTCGTCAGTCATCTTAAATGTTATTCTAATTATAAGATAGCGCAGACCAAGTATATAAATAAAATGATCATGTATCTTCCAAAATACTGTTTTATTGATCTTGTAATAAGAGGGATGCTCCCAAAAAGTTTAAAGCCTCTACCCGCGAGAATCAACAACTTCTATAATCTTTCAAAGAATACGCTTTCCGGAATATGATGCAAGTACTTCCTTCAAATATTCAGGTGAGTTGCGTAGAGTCCTAACCTCAGCAAGTTAAGTTTTCATCCCAGAAGACTTCCGCGCACATTTCAATAATATCCTTTCTATTACGGTAATCTTATCATTTTCAATACTTTTATACGACTTGATTACATCTATTCCCTCCGTGTTTCCGAATTTTGCTTAATTTGCATCAAGTTCCATCTGATAAGGTAGAAGCTGGGAATTTAAATATCAAATCAGAAACAAAAAACCAGATGTAAATCAGAAGGAAGTATCGGAAATAGTTCATGTTACACAAGTCCACCGTAGTTCGTTTAAAATAAAATGTGTTCTTCCATATAAATATTTTCATTTTTTAATATAAAGTTCTACAGATGAAATGAAGGGAAAATATCCAAAATTTTAGTACATAAGATAACAAAACGAATAGTTGACATGTATATAAAAATACATAATAGTGCGACCAGTGATGGAAACAGTTATAGAAATAAGTCGATGATTTTCTGAATTTAGATTCTTTTTCATCATTATTTATTTTCAACCGAAACGTGTAATGAAGTCACTTTATACAATTCTAAAATGTTGAGAAAATAAAGGCATATTATAAAATATTTTAAATAATAATTATAAATTTCCATGTGAAGGGGTTTGCTACAGTTTTGAATACGATTCCACGAGAGGCTGTTTTGAGGAAGAATGCAAAATGATGGAAAGTATATCAAATAAAGTCTGTCTTAAGGTTAATTTCATGCAATTTTGAAGAAAGATATCGAGCACTTATCATTTAACATCCTGTTAATAAAATTTAAAAAAAATTCAATGTTGTTCCTTGTTCAAAACTTCTAGGTTCCTATTTCTACTTGCGTGACTCAAAGTATTGTCTCAACTCTACAAATAAAACTCGTAATTTTGACTACGGTCAAGTGATAAAGACATCCGACCAGGCACCCAATTCATCATATTCACGCCATGTCTCGACAGATTTAACAAGCTTTTTCTTCTTTAAGCAGACGATCTTTGTTCGGAATACCTACATTCGAACCAACTGGAAAAACTGATAGCAATATTCACGTTATAAAACATAAAAATTATCCCATTAAAAAGCGTTTTGTAATCAAACAAAATATATTTTTAAACCAGAAAATTTTTGACTGGCAAATAAGAATAAATGACTTGAAAACAAGAATTAACCAACTTTCTTTCTTATTTATTTATTTACCATATTGCGAATGACATGTAACTTACATTTGAATTCATGTTGAATTATTTTTTCAATGTGGAAAAAAATTATGTACTTTAAAACATAAAACGTGTGTCGAAATTCCTCCTGTGTGTGTTGAAACACCTCAGTAAATAAATTGAATTATAAGTCAAATAAAGCTTCTAACATAATCTTGTCTTTTATCAAAAATAGAGAAACCTCTTAAATAAAACTCATGGAGTTCCTTACTTCACATTCAGAGGTAATTTATCTAGCTATTAAAATACGCAAACAAGGGCATGTGAGTAGAATTATTACCACTTTGCCCTAAAATACCCAAGGCCCTTTTTAATCGCTTTCAAGCATTTTTCCTTCAATAAAACGTCCTTCTGAAAATCAAATTATATCAAGGTGTATGAATAGATTCCGGCAACAAACAACTGTTCAAAACATCACACCAAAAACAGCCATGTCGATTCTTCGAAAATTCTCTGCATTCTTCCTAATTAAGCATTCAAAGAAACGCAGTTCGGTGGTGATATTTTGACATTTAATGTTTCTATAGAAATGGTTTTTGATAAAAATATTTTTATTTGAGAAAATTATTCTGAATCAGAATTATTTTTAAAGTAAATTGCTTATATGTTCTAAAAATGAAATTGTATCAGAAGTATGAAAAGAAGAAAAATAATAATTATGAAAAATTTTAGATAAAGAATTCGATTAAGAGAATTGGAATAATTGAGAGAGATTAAAATACTTTAAAAGAGCTACCCAAAACCTATTAAAAATGCAGTACTGGGACACTTAAGGGATTTTGACATTGATAATATTAACAGAATATTCCTATTTCAAGATTTTTAATACTGAGACTTTATCGGCAGACGATCAATGTGTTCTTCGAATAGAAAATTTTAATTATATTATATGACTAACTGATAACTTAGTGAAGTGGAAATTTTTTGTCATACAGTTTATTTTGTAAACGAAATTAAACGCAATAAACTAAATGAAAATATTCGAAACAAATAAACACTGAACAAAACTTGGCAATGTAAGATGACATTTTAACCATTTTCTTCTAGAATTAATTTCATATAAATATATCCTCAGTTCTTAATAGCACGTGATGTAAAACACTCATAACAAACTCTTTTGATGAAAGTAAATACCTATTCGTATAATTAAGAATTTTGAATATCATTTGAGCTTTGAGATAAAACAATTTTCAAAAAGATTACGCAAATCTTTTAAAAAAACAGAGCTAAAATAAGTCATGAAAATTCATTACAACAAGAAGTGAAACATTTTACTGCAAGAATAATAAATGTTAGAGATGGTGAAGAACGATAATTTTTTTAAGTTTAGTTTTAGCTTTTATTAATGTTGCACTAGAAGCAACACGAGGGCTATTGGCGACGGACCTCGTAATTTTGAACCACGGTCAAGTGACGAGGACGATACCTGAGCTGGCAACCCCTCCCCTAACATCCACATCACGCCAACGGGAGGACTTTGGGCCCCGAACAGATTTAACGTGCATCAGCCCCGGTTGCACGGCGGGTCTTTGGCGGCCAAGGATCGAACCCGCGACTGAACGAAACCTCCAGCCGCTAGTCCACGACCTTGACCACTAGGCTACCGCGGCCCGGTGAAGAACGATAACTAAAAAATGAAGAAAACATTATAAAGAAATGTTTTGTGTCTAAATGATTGGTGAAATTACTACCTATCAAAAATGACACAATTTCTGTTAATGAGAGAAACTTGCGTATTTAAGACCTTTTTGTAAAAATATATTTACTGCAATGGCTACATACTGATATTATAGCTACATAAGCGGCTAATGTTTTAGGTAATGTATAAATTTGTCATCCGAACATTTTACAAAATAAAGTGTGAAATGAAAGTGACGTGTTTCCATTTTAAGGCAACAACAATTACATTAAGCTTAAATTGTTGTTGCCTTAACTGGTATATTTAATTAAATTATATTCAATTCAATAATGTAACGTTTCTTTTAATTTTATATCCGAAAAGAATATTATTGTATACTGCAATGCTTCATCACTTGCTTTAATTCTAATATTCAATTGAATAACTTAATAATTACTAAAGAAAGAAGTTATCATCTTTGATGGCTGAGACTGGTCTAAGCAAAACTTTTCAATGAAAATTTTTTTAGTTTTAATTTTATATTGCTATACGAGTATAAAATAATAAAGAGTTATTTTCTAGACTACTAAAAACTAGTTTGAAAAAAATTTTAAATAAGTGTTAGACATCCGTGAATTCGTTATACCAAAAATGCGTAAAAATGTATTAATTTATAACAAAAAGAGATTTCTATCGTAGCTAAATGTCTTTATTCCACGATACCCTACAGGTAACATTTGTGTTAATATAGATACAAAGAGATCCAAATAAAATTTTGCTTTTAAAACTTAATTACAAAGTACTTCATTTATCAGCAAAATGATGCGAATATTCTCAATCTGTATTAGCAAACTTCATTACATTGAAAACAATTATACACTCGATCCATTGCGTGAAAAATGCTTTCTTATTTGTTTCAATCCACATAGTAATACTTACAATTTATACAAACATATGAAATCTATCCAAATTATGCGTAAGGAAATATGGCCTACAAGGTAATTATTTGAGTTGTTTCAACGTAACATTTGTAGTACAAATTTTAAAGTAAACGAAACTTTACTACAAGAGTAGTATATTTCACACAATAAATACGCACACTTTACACACAAACAATGAATGAATGGAGTTAGTATTCAAATACGAGATAGCAATTTCTATTATCTGAATTGCTAACTGATGCAGTTTTCTGTGACAAAAGATTACATCTTATTCTCTTTAAATGGCATTTTAATATTTAATATTACCAAAGCGAAATTTGCTAACACTCGAAACTGACGAAAAATATCGTCGAGAAGTAGTATTTAAAATTAAAAATTCCATTTTATGAATCGTTCTCTTTCATACATTCAACAAATACGGCAATTCCATTCGACGACACTTTAGAGGAAGCATACATTGAAAGCAAATTAGAATTTTGTAAATGTCGCGTTTTAGGAGGAGCAACGCTATTCTAAAGCTTTTTAAGAAGGAATCTTTTAACAATGAAATATTTAAAATTAATGAAGTCATATTAATACAGATATTAATTTAAAATAGATAACAATTCAACAATCTTAATAAATAATTCAATTTTGTAAGTTCTGAGTTTGATTTCTGATTACGCATTTTAGTTTCAATTCCTTTCTTCTAAAGTATCATTAAGGTTAGCGACATTCAACAAGCGCAATAAATGTTTCTTCAAAAAATAATCAGAACTAAATAAAATATGCACCCTTTTTGAACATTTTATTGGCATCAAGATATACTCAAATAAATAATATATATATATTTTATTAACTATGCGATTTTGTTGTTATCTAGAAGAAATTACATTATTATTTATTTTTAACTTTACTCAATTTTATTTCATTCTAAAACAAAGTCAAATTCCTACCAACCAACTTCCACGCTTATAAACTACAACTTTTACTCACAGGATTTTCTACAAGATTCCATATGACGTCAGAGACTCACTCGCATAAATACTTACGTTTCATCCTCCACTTCGCTTTTGGACTACTTTCTGCATTGCTAGCACGTGCGTGCGGCTTCCAAGTTGCAAAATAGAGTTCGTATTTTAAAATGCAATAAGCATTAATAAAGAATGTTCCATGGTTAAAATGTCTGAAGTTCATTCAATAAACACTACGACTATATTTCCGTAATACATCTTGTTTTCTCTACTTACTTCTACATATATAGAAAGAAACGATTAATTTTCACACACACACACACATAAAAATGAGCAGTGGGTTTTTTTTTTTTTTTTTTTAAATTTTAGAATGCCACTTTACTAAGCATTTAAGCTAATCTCTTCATTTAACTAATGAATTTGCTTTTGAATGTCGAAAAGCAAATGTTCACTGAATGCGATCTAATTTTGAAAGAATAATTTGACTGGAATTTAAATCATTATACCAATTTTTATGTTTTTACGGATGATATTAGTCATTACGTATTTTCAAAAAAATTAGCTTAGATATGATTAATGACACTCGACATTTGAAAACCTTTTGAATTTCTAAAACAAACCAAATTACTTATTGCTGTGAAGAGAACTGTGTACTAAACGTAAAATTCTGTTTGCACAATGCATTAAAAGAAACACAAGTAATCTTATAAAAAAGATGAATTAATTAAAAGAATCCAATCGAAAAACATTTCATATCGCAAATACTGAATATAAAAGGAGAATTAGATGCTTCACAAACTTATTTCTTCTTTAAAATTATCTTATTTACTTAAGAAATGAGAACATCGAAGTTTGTTAATGAAAAAATTTACATCAAAGGCCGATATAATCAAATGTAAGTTACAATTTTATTTTATTTGAATTTTACAATATTTTTTGTTTAATATATCAGACGAATCGATAACATAAATAAAATATTTTCGCGAATTTAAATTAATGAAAAATACAAGTATGTTTAAAATTCCCAAAACGATTACTAGCTAAAGAAAACTTTTAATAATTTATTTCTAATTTTTTGTGTGAATGATGTTGAATTATCAGGCAGTTGACAACTCGTCTGGTGAAATGAGCTTTGAATTTATTTGTGCCCAATCAATGAATAGATGCACAAAAAGTGCAAAATGTAAATTTGAAAATTTCTAAAAGTGCATATACCTAACATGCATATTAAAATAAAATTTTAAACAAGAGCAAAAAGAAATTGGCGTGGATATCTTTGCCTTTTTTTTTCTTCAAAAGTTTCATTAAAAATGTTTTGATTAAATTCTAAAGTAATTTAAAAAAATATTTACTATTAAAATAAATAGAATATTCCAAACATGAATTTGAATAAATATTTAAAATTAAAATTCTTTAAAGTCTTGTTAAATTCATTTGCACATCAAATACTTTTTTTGTCCTTTGAAGGAAATTTCCAGACATATTAATCATGAAACAAAATTACATTTTTAACTAGATGCATTTTCAGAAAAAAAATTTACTTCAATTTTTTCATACTTTCAAAGTCCAATCAATTTAAATTCAATTTTATAACAAATGTAAAAATATTAATCGTATGACACAACTGGTACGAAATTAGTGAACAAAGTTCCAAATAAGAATAGAAAAAAATATCATCAAAGATTATCTTACTTTCAGATCACTAACTCAGATTATATGTAAAAATCTTTTCAAATTTATTTAAATATTTTTTTACCAGACCTTCTTGAGTTTTTGCTAATAAATGAGAATGTTTGAACATCAACAATCAATTCTGAAAATGATTCAAGATTATATAACTTTGTGCCAAATATACAGAATTATCTTCCAATTACATACTTTCCAAAATATTTTTTATAAATTCTTAGTCATAATTTGATGTAACAAGTAACTTATTTCTTTAAATATTGCAAGAAATGTAGACCTATGTTGAAATTTCTTAAAATGCTAATTTTTTTTTTTTATTTTTTATTTTAAGACATTAAGCATTTATGACGATATGCGAATTCCGGTTTCATAAGATTCATAAGAGAAGTAAATGAATGTATTATCCAAGACTTTGACGCAAAACATAAAGTCACATGGCTCCACCCTCTTAAATAGTATAGAAAATGTAAATTAATAACCCCATAAATGTACACCAATTAAAAATTTACATGAGAAAAGAAATAATAAATTTATATTACGGGCGTTATCTTCCTTTTAACATTCCGCTGGCTTTCATAATATCAATTTGATATGTTAATTATTCGTAATTTACAAAGGTGTTATAGACCTACAGCAGAGGTAGTAAGAAATTGAATTCGGCGATGAGATGATAACAATTAAGATTATTAATAACATTTCTCATTGATGTGTTACCTTTATAGATACAGACACATGAAGCCATATATGAGTGCAGTATTATTTCAAGCATGGAAAATGCTAGTTTTTTTTTTTCTTTTTCGCAAAAAAACCCACATCCAATACATATTATACAATACAATCACGAGCATTTAATTAATTTAGTTATATTTATAACCAGAGAAAGATAGTTGCATATATAGAATATAATACTTGTTCTTCTCCCATACAAATCACAACAGAACAGAGAAATGTGAGCTATTGCTTTACAATAAAAAAACTAAATAAAAAATCAATAAATAAACGAAATTGAATTTGATAATTTAATTTCAAGGCTCCCGTCTACCCGCCATTTTGATTTCGTGGACGTAATGTTAATCCTATGGAATTAGATTTTAATCCTCATATCTTTACTATTTTATCTATTTGAATGCAATAAAGTGCATCTGAAAGAGCAAAAAATATTGGATGCTTCTGTGGAATTACTTTTTCTTCCCGATTTTTAAAAATATTTTTAATCTTGTTTTAGTGATTCATTTGTGAGTTTTTCCGACCTTTAAAAATGTTTTTAAATATTTTTAAAAATCGGAGCAAAAAAAGTAATTCCACGGAAGCATTCAAATAGATCAAATAGTAAATATGTGAGAATTAGAGTCGAAATTCCATAGGATTAACATTACGCCCATGAAATCAAAATGACAGGTACCTTTCAGCATTAACATGTGTTAACCTATTTTTCCTTCCTTTTTCTGTTAAGTTCTCGTAAAAGTAGAAATATTCGAAATGAATATTAATTAGAATAAAATAAGCGTACTTCCGAGTCTAAAGCTCCACATAAGCAATTACTATAAAGAAAAGAAAATACCTACTTCTAATTCCTAATGCACTTTTATTTCACAAGCAAAGCATTCTAAAGTGCAAAAACGTTGCCAGTATTAACAACAAAAAGAATCAAAACAGACGATTCAGCTATGAAAATCTATTATTAAATTAAATATTAAAATAAGAGCAAATGATAAATTGTCTGTTCGGATATTAAAATAAAAGCAGACGATAAAATGTAAAATTAAATATTTTTTAGCAATCTAAATATACCTAAAGCAAACTAAATGTAATTATTATGATTATAATGTTTTTTTATATTTCAATTTTTTGAACCTAACACCCATGTATCCTTTATTTTATTTATTTTGTTGGTATCATTTTCTAAAAACAACAACATGTTAGCACATATTAAAAACAAGAAAAGAATTCTTTAAAAAAAATTTTATTTCTCAAAATAAAGACCGTCTTCTTAAAAATTCAAAAATATTAATCATAGGAGTACTATTTCTGATCACAAAATGCTCCAGAATTAATGTTACATTGGAATTTTATAATCGTATAAAAAACAATTCACTTGATTACACTACTTATTTCAGTTGAGCCAACCCCTTTTTTATGAGTGTAGTATGTCAATAATTTCATCTCCTGAGTATAACGCAAAATAGATTTTTAAATATAAAATATTAAAATTCGAATTAAATAAATTTTTCTAAATTTTAAGCACACAATAGGCTTAGTAGATACAAATATATTTCATGCAAAAGAGGTTGCATAAAAAAAACTTTTGTATTTGGATTCTGTTGTTCTACATTAGGCAAAGACAGCCTTGGGATCGAATATTCTATCCTGGCTATGCAATAACTGTCGAGCACACGTGGAGACGATTTATTACACAAAACATAGAAGAATATGCAAAGAGAAAATGCACAAGATAAATTGGTGTTTTGTGGTGCAAATATAATATTTTTGCCGCAGTTTTCTAAATTCCTGCACCATTTGCATAAAATTCGAGTGATACAATTCCTTTGAGCAGAGAAGTAAGAAAGAGCTTTTCATAACATCTATAAAATATTCAGTCTCGTTTTAATTTTAATAATTTCCTGCGGTAAAGGCATAGTGGGGATCTAGCAACTTGGTTCCTTATTCCTGTGGTTATCAAAATTTACACAATTAATATACATTTTTGATTTGGTACATTCAGACGGACAGTCTATCAACATTTGGTGTTTCAATTTATGCTTCACAGTTATCAATAAAGTCGTTCACACAGAGAGGGTAAAACTATGAACATGAGAGGAAAAATCAAATTAATTATTAAATTTTTAATTGTATATGTTTTTATATTTAGCATAAAAGGAACGAAGCTTTATAATTTCTGAAAGAGAGAAAAGTAAACATTTTAAAGGAATCTCAATACATTTCTTTGATGCATATTAAGATTATACGAGTTTTTAATTAGAAATAATAATATCTATTGATTCCCTGCAATTATTTAAAAATATAATATCTCTGTTAATCAAAACCCACTCCTCACTCGAAACTATATTTCCCCCCCCTTCATGTTTACCCAGTAATATTTTATGAGATAAAGATACAAAACGTTACATTTTATAAGCCTAGCCTAGAAAATATTAAGAAATAATGCTAAGAATATATTGCTAGATGTCAAACAGAATTTTAAAAAGGAATTAAAAATGTTTCAAAGTGAATTAAGGAAACATATTGCAAAATATTCATTACATAAAAGAAATTCCTCATAATAATCTCAGTTTTAAATTAATAATCTTCCACAAATGGATCAACATGTCTACTTTAAAGACTGCCGAATATGAACGATTGGGGTTTATGTTTTCAACATAATGATTTAAAAAATTTTAATCCTAGAAACTATTTTAAAATAAATTATTAAAAATTCAAAAACTGAAAGATTTTAATACATTTCTTACAGTTTAATTAACCGATTCAAAAATTCTAAGAATAAATAGACTTCACAAAAAATTATGTCTTTAAACCGAAAGATTACAGCGAAAATTGGAAAATATAATGATGTATCAATTAAAAGATAATAGTTCAATTAAATCAACAGTCTATATTATTCCTTATTATTAAGCAGATACTAAAATAATCATTAACTGTTGCATATGTAACTATATTTATTTATTTGCATATGAAATACTTCTAACAATAAAGTACATTTTTTTTCGTGTTTTTTTAGTGTTGAGAGAAAATATTACCTTTTAAGACAGTATAAAACATTTGACGATATTTAATTGAACAGAAAAAAACCCATAAAACATGAAATTATCATAACAATACAGTGAATTCAATACATACATTTAATAAGAACAGTGAAATTTCTTTTTGAGAAATAGTATTTTTTAATTGTGGAAAAATTCAATTTAAATTTAAAATTCTCATGATTTATCACAGGCACTATTTTATATTTCAAATAATAAGAATTATTATTTGAAATGGTGCAGAATTTAACGTAAAGAATCATTTCCGTACTTCCATTTCCCCAATTAAGCAACAAATACAATAAAATCAAAGACTATCATCAATGAAAAAACAATAACAAACAAAATTGAATCGAAATTTCTATTTCTATTCAATTACAGAAGAGTTATTTACTTTTCTTCAAAATAATATAAGTTCCCAATACTTTTTATGAAAAAAATATGAATGATAGTTTTTCTAATAAACAATCACGCGAGTGAATAAAATTTTCAATTTGTATTGTCAAAAACTGTTATATCACAAAAGAAGCTTTAACTATTACTCAAAAGAATCAACACACAGCATGATCTGTAACCTTATTTCACACAAATGACCTCACCACTCATTTCAAAATGAATCTTGCATGAAATTGAAATAAATTGAAAATCACACCCAAAAGATGCAAAAAGGTGCTTTTAAAAAAATCAATAAATTGCAATCAAACAATAAAGGAAACGAAAACTTCCAATTTCAAACTTACTCGTGTCGTTAATAAAAATACTACGGGAAAAAAAGTTAAAAAATGAAAACTAAATTCCAAAATTCAAAATTTTCGAATTTCAGGTCAAATGCTAAAATAACTAACAATGGGGGGGGGGGGCGAGAAATTCGCTTCTTCTGGAAATTGTTTGAACGTTATTCTGACTCTTTCACACAGTTTTCTTATTCAAGTACCCAAGAACAATAGAAAGTTTCGGATCATTAGGCTGGATGGAATGGAGTTATCAACAAAAGAATGATCGAAAACAAATTCTTTTTCGGTATTTTCTCACAGAAGGGGACGGGAAGGAAAAACAATCTAAAATTTTCTTTTCTCATGACTTTTTGTGTTTAATTAATGCTATTATCTCAGGAGCAAATATGTAATACCATTAGTCAAAACATAAAATAAACCAAGATCTAAAATAATTTGGTGACTTTAAAACGGAAGTAATCAAATTGAGAAAAACCGGAATGGATCTGCGTTCAATGAATCGAAAAGATGAGCATTTAGAACATTACTGGTGTTACTCCAATTTTATTTTATAGAATAGACCAGAATGGTACTTTTTGTCGCATATTAAATAAAAATACATCCAATGCCCTCATTTCAAAGCAAGAGGTTTTTATTTATGAGTTAATTAAAAATCGAATCAATGGACATGTTTTTCCTGTGATGAATTTCATACAAATTTTCAGGGAGGTTATCTTGATGGAATTTTTGAAAATGAATATTATAAAAATGCAGCTTACGTTTTGTTCAACAATATACGTCGAGCAATAAAAAAAAAGTAATAAAAAATATCGATTGTGCCGTATAGTAAGATTTAATATCTTTTCAATTCTTATGTCTAAAATTAGAACAAATTCCATCTCTACATTTAAATACGAATTTGAAATTAATAACCTAAGTTTTGAAATGAATAATCTAACATCATTTCAGGGAAAATCGTCGATAGTTAAATTCTGTGTTATGGATACGAAATTTTTAATACTTTTTTAAAAATAAATTATACAAAACCGCAATAAGCCACATTGAAAATTAATTTTCGCACATTTTAAAAATATTGTTCCTTTTTTCTTCGTTTACTAATTTTTCCAAGAACATTAAAAGGAAACTCACGAAGAATAATAAATACTTCAATTAATAAACAGAGAAACAAGTATGATTATTGAATTTATTTTAATATAAGAATACATAAAACTCTCAATGCGTATTAACAGAATTTATGGCACAAAGCTCATTTTTGATGCTTTTATACACTCACAAAGTGTCACAAAATGGTTAGATTAATTCAAACGAAAAATCCAAGTGAAGATATTAAGATCCATTTAAACACCTTCCCTCGAAGTTATTACTTATATATTTTTTTTTTATTTCAAGCTACTATCTGAAGTAGAAGTTTCTCATTGCGAGGTACTTAAGGTAGCTAAAGAAAAATTAGACTAAATATTTTTGAAGAAAGAATAATTTAGAGCTTTTTTTTCAGTGCGTGACTTTCAGTTGCTTCTGCACTGTCATTCTAAATAATAATACACGATATAAGATTGTATCCATATTTCTATATCTGAGCAAACGGATTCTTCCGGATTTTCAGAATCATTTTGTTTGAAAACAAATTAAACTCATAAAAGAGATGAGATGACAAGAAGTTGTTGCTTTACTTATGGAAAACGTTATTCGCTTTCGATTGCAAATGACATTATACAGGGTGATTAATTTAAAAGAGTACCCTTTTCTTTGTATTATCCACATCTATAATATATGTAGCAAAACTTTCAACATCACTACTTACTTAATATGTCTATATTTAATGCGCGGGTATCATTTTTTTGTCACTTTCTAAATGCAAAAACTCGTTTTTTAAACATAAATTCGCGTGAACATCATTTGTAATTTTTAATCCGATTCCGCGCAAATGATTTGAGCAAATCGTATGATCCTTTCAGCGATTTTTTTAAAAAATTTTTTTATTTTACTTTTGACAGTTCATTTCCTAAGATTATGAATGACAACAATACAAATCATCTGCATGAACTAATTCTTTCATTTTAATGAATTCCGAAGTGTACTTGGACATAATTCAAACTTGTATTGCTTCACTGGAGATACAGGACAGTTACTGCTGGTTTCAGCAAGACGGAGTCACTCCACACATGTCAAACCTAACAATGAAAGTGCTTAAGGAATTCTTTGATGACCGTTTAATTTCAATAGGCTTTTGTCCACCAAGATCACTAGAACCCACCCCATTAGATTTTTTTTTTTTGGGGGGGGGATGGTATTTCAAAGGGTTTTCCAGAGAAGTTTTCGAAACATCGATGAATTAAAACAAATCATAACTAAAGAAATGTCGTCAATAACATCAACAATGTTGCGAAGTGAGCCCAAAAACTTGGTTCGACGTGTTCCTGTTTACATTGAAAATGGTGGCGAATATTTTCAACATTTTCTATCAGGAATGATAATTTAAATAATTTGAATTAAATTATGTTTTTCAAAAATAAAATTATGATAGTATTAAGCAATATTGTGCGTCTCCATTTCTGGTTTACCTCACGAATAACAGTGCAACGGTGTTGTAAATTGTATCCCGCACTTAAACAAGGTTCAAAAAATTATATTTCAGTGTTAGAATAGTTGCCACATCCGTCAGCTTTAAGGGTAATAAGAAAAACTATCGGGTACTCTTTTAAATTGATCACCTTGTATAACGTTTCTGAGTGCCGGTGCAAATATTCTCAAAGAACAGTTAATTCCCAAAATTTCCAAAAAATATCCAATTTATAATTTTAGCTTAGAATTTATTCTTATAAAATTACCCTATTTATGTATCATATGTCGACTGAAAAGTTTTCCAGTAGTGTATAGATACGAATTATTTTTATAACAATAATATAATCAAAGAATAAACTAAATTAAGATATTAAAGTTACTAATATACAAATAACATCAGTATCCTGCTCTTATACGAAGCTTGAATGAAAATAAAATGCCTCCATGATCATAACTCTTTTATCTGTTGCGCTATTTTCACAATTCTTATTGTACTTGAAAGCTACATATTATGTCTTCTATGTACCATACTTATTTATCTTATTCCCGTGCGTCACTTACACGCTGAGAAGATAGAGATCCGTAGAGAGTGAGCGAGTGAATGATAGTGGTTTAATAGCACAAGAGCCAGATGTGGCTATGCTGCACCAAACAAAGTAAAGCCGTGATTTATACATGTGAAAAATTAAAAAAAGAAGAAAAAAAAAATTGATCGACAAGAAGGAGGGTCAAAAATGCAGAGGTATCTTGGAGGCGTGTCAACCAAGTTTATAAAAGACATTAAACCCCATAGGAAAGAAAAAGATTTCTAGGGTTCCTAAGGATCATGATGCCCGTGCTTAATTAAAGAAGGTAAACTCACGGGGTCTTTCAACATAGAGGACAGTCCCCAAGGATAGGGTGCCCCCAGACATTAGGCAGTCTTTTCTTATGACATGCATGAGCTACAGTGGAACTACTCTTTCATACCCGGTTACCTCACGGGTAAGAGATCCACACTGAGATGAGGGTGAAACAGCAAGAAGTACATCGGGGTACCCGACCTTGAAATTTCCACCTCTTCCCAAAGATGAAAGAGTACCTAAAAGGGCATCAGTTTGAGTGACAAAGTGAAAGCTGTCATTAAAGTCTGGTATCGATAAAAAAAAAAAAAAAAAAAAAAAAGAAAAGAAAAAAACCATCCGATTTCTTCTCTACCGAAATTTCTCGACAAGTTATGGTTTATATAAGAGAGTAAAAAGAGACGTGGGTCGATGTCGAAAAGTTAAATGCTGCATTACCAAGATGATGTATTTGGAACTCAAGTACAACCAAAATGGTGAAAAATGTGTAAAAAATAAAAAGGTTATCACGGTAGGTACATTAATTTACAGTCAAGGATCGTATAATAGTTATGAAATTATAGTTTTGTCTACTTAAAAAGGTTTAATAATTAATTCAAGACAAGTAATTACATGTACATTATCAAACAAAGAAATTACTGGACAAAGAGAGTGACTCAAGCTATTCGTGATATTCTCTTTACAAACCTTGGGAACTTTTTAGTAATTTGAATTGCATACAATTACAACACCTTGCCAACCAAAATGAAAAGTGATTAGGTAAATTAGATGAAGATAAGAAATGCAGTGAATTGAATTATGAATAGTTATAAAAATGAAACAAAATTGAATTAAAATGAAGGTAGATTTGCTGATAGATATTTATAATTTAGATTGTGGCATCTTAATTAGCATTTTGGACTGAAGTAAACCTTCGTTAAAGCACTACGATAAGAATCCGCTGAAGCGAGAAGTGTTTGAATCAGGACGAGAGATTTGGTAAGCAAAACTTTATTAATAGGGCATAATCTAGAATTGATGAGTTAAGTAGGATTCGAGAGAGAACGATCTGACCTATTTCTTTAAAATTTCCTAAAATATTCTGTCTTTTTTTTTTGGCGTATTTTCAATTAAAATCCAGTTATTATTGACTATTTAATTAGAAGGGAAGATGGCAGTAGAATTAAATAATGAAGGAAGGAGGTCACAGGAGTAGCAAATAAATTTTCAGGAGTAGTATAAAACGTTGTAAATTATTATTCAAAATGATGGAAACATGTGTTTAAAACATACATTAAGTAATAATTTATAACCTATAAAACAGTCCATTAAATGTGGGTTCCGCAAGAAGAAACAATTAGGAAGTTATATAACCAAAGTTATTTAGCATTTTATCTCGCACTGATATTCACATGATAGTCGCGAAGTCCGTTTTTAGTAGCGGAAGAATTAAGAGTAGATAATAAATTTTGAGAGTGACATTCGCCATACATTAACTAAACAGAACCGATTTTCTTAACAAATTTCAAGAGCCCAGTAAGAGAAAAAAGGACAACAAAGGCAAGTTACGAGTTGCCCAACATTATCCGAAAATGCAGTCACGATTTAATCCATCCAACCTTTTTGGCATAGTGACAAAATATTTCGTTACAAACTAGTACTTGAAATAAGTTCTAGTTCAAGTTGTTGTGTTTTTTTATTTCAATACACGACTGTTTCTCCTGCAGATGTGAATGGTTAAGTTGTATTTCAGGTTTCACCCATTACAAAATTTACGGAAGTTCTGAGAAAACCAAACGATTTAATAATCGTCCCGAATACAATCTAGAAATGTAACTTTTTTTTTTACAAAGTTTAATGTTAAATACATTATTTATTGCTTTTAACTATTATATCATTCCAGTAAGATTTCCGGGTTACTGTCTAGCTAGTGTTCTAGAAAATATATTTGTGGTTACTCAAAAATTTTTATTATATCTTTTTAAACAACTGCGTTGAACCTCCAAATATTCATATGTGTTAGTAGTACTTACAAGTAATAATAAAATAAAATACTCTTAAAACAATAGTTTAAAAAATACCATTGATTAATATCGAGCTTATAATTATAAAAAAAAAAATTGTAATTAAATGCCATTTTTTTTTTAAAAAAAAAATGTCTCTTAACATGAAAAAAAATACAATTCGAGTATCAAGGTATAATTCAAGAATAAATTATAATAGTTATTTTACGCTTGTATTTGAAAGCCATTTCTCAAAAAGATTGCATTGAGAATGCAATATAAAGAATAAACGTTCGCGGTAAAAATAAAATTACCTCAAAAGAATCTTAAAAGGCATAAAATCGAATTGTTTTCTGAGTCATTCAATTCGCGCGCAACTACAATATGCCATTGCACTGTATTCCCATTTCTTTTTATTCCCCTGAAGGTGCTCTTTCCCACTAGATTCGTACATTCGCGGAGAAACAACATTTAGCGAAAAGATCATCAGAACAAAGCGAGACTTCTGAGCAAGACACTGAACTCATTTCGACGAGGTGGGAAAAAGTTTCACAATTCCAAACAACTTCGGGTCACCCTTCTTATTCATTCTTGAAAACACAAAAAGGATACCGAAAACATTTCTGGAATATTATTAATATGATCGTGCGTATCGCCATTGAAGAAAATGTATTCAGAAATAGAAACATTGTGATGAATATTCAAGAAATGGTAATTAACGAAGATAGCGATGACTTTTCTAGAAGTGAAACTGAAACAAATATATTCTAGAAAATATCTATTAGAGGGAGCTAATTTTGCAGCGTAAAACAGTTCATGTAAAACAATGTTAATAAGAAATAAACAAAGTAAATAATGGAAAAATTTATTCGAAGAGAATTTTTGGATTTCCATATTTGCATAAAAAGATTACAAAATGACAATAAAGTTTTTGCTCGATATTGTTCTTGCAAAACGAACATGTTATTTAAAAATTTTCATTTTATTTACACAGAATAAAAATTTTTCGCGTACAGAATAAAAAAATAATGTTATCGTTAACCACATACTAAATATAGGAAACCTTTTTCCTCCAAGAGGCTATATATTTTTTTGGAATATTGATAACTTATTTCTTTTAAAAATGAAATAATAACAACAATAAATGAAATAACAATAATAATAAATGAAATAATAA
>BMAW01055831.1:86150-154821 GCA_019974015.1 Nephila pilipes
TAAAATAATAATAAATAAAATAATAACAACAATAAATGAAATAACAATAATAATAAATGAAATAATAAATAAAATAATAATAAATAAAATAATAATAAATAAAATAATAATAAGTAAAATAATAAATAAATAAATAAATAAATAATAATAATAATGAAATAATAAATAATAATAATAAATAAAATAATAAAAAATGAAATAATAAATAATAATAATAATGAAATAATAAATAAATAATAATAATAAATGAAATAATAATAATTCAAACAAAACTTTGCACGAATATTTTTTTAATATTTTCTAAATGTAAAAAGTCTAGAAGTAAATTTAATGAACTGTTCAATTCCTGCTTAAAAAAATACAGACATGAGTTATGATTAATGAAAATTTCAAGTTTTAAAGGAAAAAAGTAAGCTCATAATTCGTTTAATATAAAAATATCCACGGAACAGAGAATTGGAAACAAAGGAAACATTCCGTCCAGTCTTCGAAACATGTTTTTTCGTGAAATTTTTTAAAATTCCCTTACAATACATATTTTAATATTTTATAGTTCCTAATAATAAAAACCTTTTTTATATTTATTTTACATATATTAATATTAATGAGTAGGAAAAAAAATACCATTTTTTTTTCAGTTACAATTCAATTTATGAACTAATACTCGTCAAAAAGGAACTAAGGGATATATATTTATTTGAAAAATATGTCGCACCTAAAAATCAAATGACTAACCTCTAAATTTAATCTGGCTTTTCTTAATTAGTCCATGTCCTTCATATTGAATGCAGAATATTGGTAACGGATCAAATATATGAAAAATTGTTGACAAGGCCTCTCTCCGTATAGCCAACTGATGTTTGGGAAAACCTTGACCGCATTTACATGCTTGAATGTGATTTACATCATAAATTCAGAATACCGATGTTGCATTTTAGATTATGAGGTTCCATCAATTCTGTCACTAGATTAACCATATAGTTCATTTCATTCATGAATTTCAAGAATCATTCTCGTTTTTAAACAAAATTTGTATCGGAATAATTTTTTGCGATCAGTTATTTTATGGAATGGTACTTACTATCTTACATCATCTTTAAATTTCATTCCTCTTGTTAAGTTTACAAATGAAATATTGCACTATTTGAGAATATAAAATTTTTGTGGCGCAGTAGAAACCAGTATAGATAAATATTTTTAGTTTTTAGCGCTAAAACTAACATATTTACAAATTCAAAAATGCGATATATAATAAACAACATCGTCATTACACGATAAAAAAATTTTGCAGCCCCTCCCCCCCCCCAAAAAAAAAAAAAAGCATCTCATATACTGAAAAGAAATTTCATACTAAAAGCAGGAAAGAATTCGCATTGGTTACCAAAATTCAGTGTGAACATGTTTCCATATAAAATGATTCTTAGTCGAATAGGAAAATCAGTAAAAAAAATATAATTTTTTAAAATTTAAGTAGCAATCGATATCTGTATCATCTTATAAATTATTAAGTCAGTTTTAAAACTATACTTTTATTTTCTTATTTAGATAGGAATTGAAAGTATCATAACTGAATAATTTTGGAAAAAAAAATAAAATAAATTTAAGGAAAAAAATCTTCTTACTGAAGTTAGGAATATTTTCAAAATTAAAGCACATGATAATAAAAGGATAAAAGGTCAATTTACTTTTCCCTGGGGGTTTGTATCATTTAAATTACCGCATTCAAAATCAAATGAATGTCAGATAAATTAATTGATTGATTAAAATAATTATAATTTATTCAGGGTTGTTAAAGATAATTTTTAAAAATATTTAGAATCGAATTCACACAAAAACATTATATTTACTGAGCAAGAAAAATCAGTTTGATTATATTTGAATTAATATCTCTCTAGACCTGCACGAAGGTTATACGCAAATGTAAAAAAAAAATTAGAACGGAAAGTACCATGGTATTTTTAATTAAACTTGAAAGTTTTATTCGAATCATTAGTGGGAAAACTCGTTAACAAAATTACACCGATTACGGACAAGACTACCAGAATTCCGATCTAATTACTGTAAATTAGAAAATAATTCAGTAATTAACCTCTTTACTTTTTCAGGGCGAAAAAAAATGTATCATAGGGTGTATTATTGTCAATAAAAAAGTCCTATTTTCAGTACTTCAGAGAAAATTGTTTGATTACTAAAAGATGATTAAAGAACTTTATTTGTTAAAATTCTCGATTCTTTATTTGCATTAAAGCGTTGTGTCCATTCCCGTATATATTAATTGTAAATGAAGATAGGATTGTAACTACTTTAAATAAAAAAAAATCTTTGAGAATGGAACTTATTCTTAAAGAATGATTGATTATGCTATAGATTACAAGAATATATAAACATTACTCAGTAAAAATCGACATAAAATATAAATAAATGTTAAATAAAAACATATTTCAGGAAACTATAATTTAGAAATTAAGAAAAATTTACATGAATTCTGTGAAAAATATCAAATACATAAATACTGAAAATATTTCATAAGTAATATTAAGGTATGTGTTTACACAAAAATTACCGTTTTCGTGAAAATTTTTCGAAAGTTTCTTTATTACTTTTTATTAAAGTCCACATATTTATGATTTCAAAAATGGTTTGCATTTGTGTCTAGGGTGGTTAGTTAATGCATAAATTTAAGTTTATAATTTTTTAATAAACATTAAAATCTTTATTTGCATTTTCTGGAGAACTGCGATTTTAATTACTTTTGAATACGAAAAATCTCATTTCTTAAAAAATATTTCATATATTCAAATGGAATTTCATTTACAATGTTCTGTACATCTCTAGGTTTGTTGTGAACCTCAAACATAGCTTTCAAGTATATAATTATTTATTTTTGGAACTATTTTTATTTTAAAAAAAGTGAAATTTTTTTTTGTAAAATCATGTTGTGTTTATAAGTTTTGGAAAACTCAGTAGGTTTAAGAGATAACTGCATTTTCTCTGCTCCACAATACATACATATGTATATTAAATATATTGTTGAAACAAAAAGTGAAATATATTAATTAGAATTTGGTACATAAACTTTAATGTAAAACGTTTTTTACTAAACTTTAACCAAAAATGGCCAAAATTTGAAAAATAATAAGAAAAAAGTTCATTAAAGCGACTTTTGAATTTACATTTTTTGACCATTATAACTAGAAACAAAAGAGCTTCACAATTTTTTTTTTTTTTTTGAAATATGAAATAACAACTTTATAAAGATTTCAACATTTGTGAATTGAAAAAAAAAAACCAATATTTTTGCTACACAAATTCATATGTATTAAATGTTTGCAGAAATTTAATAAGAAACAGCTACTGAAGCAATGAAAAAACAACTGAACATTGTAAAAACAATGCATTAATTTACATTTAAAAAATTCACGAAGCTGTTTATTTCGCCTAAATTGAAGTGCGGAGGACTTTCATTAACATCGCACTAGTAACAACTCGAGGATAATTGGCGACGGACTTCGTAATTTTGAACCGTATTCAAGAAACAAGGACATAGTCTAAACAGATATCTCATTCTCCTAATTTCCACTCCGTGAAGTCATTGATGTTCAATTTCATCGTGACATGTACCGGGGTCCCATTATCCCACTCGGTAGATCAAAGGTCCGGTGCCCTCAGCAATCAGATAAAAAAAAAATCAGTTTTTCGAATAATAATTCCTGTATCAAAAACTTTTTTACAAAGAAAAGTATAAAAAGAAAGAAATTTCATTTATTTATCTTCCTAAATGTTGTTCTATCACTTATTTTTTACCTTTTTCTATGGATTTAATTTTCCCAATTTAGTTACAGCAAGTTTAGACTATTATAACATTAATTAAAATTTTGTGAAGATGTATTATCTCTCAAGGGTAGATACATTGATGGATCCAGAAGAAATCGATAGTGGAGGCACAAAATGGGAAGAGGATGGAGCACAATTCTCTCTCTTTTTTTTCTCCAATAAAAAAAATCATAAGACTTCACTCTGTTTATTATTTATACTTACTTAATCCAAAAATAAACTAAATATTAACTCAAGAATCAAATTCGAACCGAGAACACTAAAAACTTATAGTAGATAGATAACTCAGACCTGTGCTTGGACACAACATCCAACGCTGGAATAAAACGACAAAATAAATAATTTAAATTTGCTTTGTACAATTTGGTAGCGATGTGCCTCCGTGAGTAAATACATCGCAGCACGTTTGTTTTGAATGTACGAGGCATGAAAAATTACAGGGGATTCGAATAATCTAGAAATATTCAACCGAACCTAGAGAAAGATACGTAAAACACATAAAAAAAATTCGAATACCTACAAAAACGTGACAAACCTTTGATAGCGAATGTAGATACATCGGGAATAGAAGAGTGTTCAGTGAAAGTTAAGAACTGTGCAAATTTTAGCCGATGGATCTTATTTAAAAGGCAAGTGAAAATTCCACAAAAGGAACTGCATGCACGAATAAACTGTAACACTTATTTCTAAAAATTTACAAAAAATTATTGAAATAGGATACGTATGTAATAATATGAAAGTACAACATAATTAGTTTTCGTAGAGCTGACTTTCTAATTTTTGTATACATTGCAATCTGTAGCTCTTACTCTACGCAAGCTTGGTCAACTATTCAATAACGTGCACACGTGTATGTGTTTACCCGCACACACGTTCTTAAATTAGAGCGATTCATTGATCTGACAAGTAGTTGGACTGTCACTAATCCGATACACGAGCGCTATTATAGGGCAAGAAGTTAAAAAAGATACATGACAAGATCGTATCAGATTTGTTTCAAAGAAGAATGTTTCAGGTTTTGTTGCAGATCCATTTTTTTTTCCTGATGAACTTGCGAGAATTATTTTTGTGTGTGTGATTTCTATTTATAAAATACAGCATTTAAAATGCCACAGACACGTACACAAATTCATATAAAAATAATTCGATATAAAAACGAACGTTTTTAAAAACAACGTTTTTACATGGTGGCAAAGTTTATTAAAGAAAATTATTGAAATATTAGTTAAAACTGTTAGTTATTTTTAACTTTAAAATTTACTTAAAAAGAGACATTTGTGAGCGTATTAAAAAATTCATAATACTCACAAAATCAAAACATGCATTTGAAAGTTTGTAAGTCATTCTATTAAAAAAAAAATAGGAACCAGAATTCAGAAAAAATTATTGTGATAAGACAGGGCGCCAAATATTGGAAACTTTCTTTCTTGCGAATGATTACTGACTAAAAGTCAGCAACCCTTACTATCTCGGAGATAGTAAAGGGGAGATAGTATCTCCCCTTTGTGAGTACAAAAGTTTTACGATACCTCATGTGGTGTGAGGAGTGCCCGGTGTTCCCAGAGGGTGAAAGAAATTTTTTCCTCAATCCTAAATGCGCCGAGGGGAAATAATATTTTGACTTATTAAAATTATTGAAATATTGGTTAAAACTTGTCGCAAACGTCTAAACATTGCATTGTTCGGCGAGTACGAACGATTCCCAAAATTTCAAAGCTCTAGCTTGATGGAAAGTTGGTTAAATTAACGATCGAAAATTTGATGACACACACACACACACACCAAGTGAAATTCAGAAAAACGTTTTAATAAGGGAATAAAACATTAATAAAATGATGCAGGGGAGGGGGACTTACTCATCAGGAACCGATTGGATTCGAATTTATGCAAATAACAAAACTTTTCGTCTCAAAATTTTTTTTAATAACGAAATAAATTGCACTTTAAAAAGATCCAGATTTGATTTTTTTTTTCTAATTCTACTTTATTGCAAATCGTGAGGAATTTTTGAACTCAAAATATCAGACTTCAGAAATAAATGAATTATACGACTGAAAATTGCGAAACTTCTTTTGCATGATTGAATCGCGTGCAAATTTACGACATTCAGTTTTAACACAGAAAAATAATTCAATTATTCGAAATGACTGGAATTCATTGCCATCGCTAACTAACCAAATGGTTAACTCTTTTTCGTTTTTTAAGTGAAATTGTTCAGCTTTTAATTGCAATTAAAAACTTGTTCCGGTATAAATCCTTCGTTTGTCAAAACTTTTCCCAGTTAATGTAAAAGTACTCAATTTTCTGAAAACTCCCGACGTCAAGATGCGATAGCGAAAACTTACTCTCGCTTCACCGTTTCGAATCGAATGCTTTGTAATGACAGATTCACGGCAAGAGCACGAAACTTCGTGTACACGTGTTTACTCCATATTCTAATCATCCCACACCAGGCAAAATATTTGATTGATTACCATCTCTGAAAACTTCGCGAAAAGAGGTGTACGAACACTGCATCACCCTACAAGAAGGAAGGGAACAATTCGTTATTAAAAAAATCCCTTTTTTTAAGAAAAGAAGAAGAAGAAGAAAAAAAAATGGGGGGGGGGGGAGAACGTCAACGTGCCGCCTAAAACAATATGCATCCTGTCCTAATGGACCTTTAGATGGGGTGGCAGTAACACTTTATTTTGTTAACCCGATTCAAAAAGTGAGACAGTCTGGCCAAGTTGTTGTTTTGGCGGAAAAAAACCGGTTTCCCCCCTACCCTTTTCAGACAATCTAAGGTCATTGGTAAACCCGCCAAGTTCCTCCTCCGTCAATAATAATAATAGTCAAAAGAAAAAAAGCAAAAAAAAAAAATCCCTGAACCATTCTCGAAACACTTGGCTAGGTACTTGCTACATCATCCAGAGTAGTCAACGTATAGGTTATCGTGTGTAGCCTTCGGGGTTTTGAATTCTTTTCATAGATTTAATTCTTGCCTGCTGGCTCTTGCCGTGGTCTAAAACGTAAACAAGCATCTTATGAACAGAAGGGGTTAAACACGAGGAGGGCGGGATTCAATGCGAGCGACCTTTTTTTCTGCCATTCATTGCGATGCAGAACGAGAGGAGGGATGTTGAGATACGTATCCGGAACTTCAATGGCATCTAACGAGGAGGACAAGAGTTGTGAAATTTTTAATCTTTCCTTTTTTCACTCAGTGACTAAAAGTGATAGTTGTAGTTTTTGTTTTGGGTTCGTTACGGGCGAAACTCCCTATTGTTCGATGTCATTGTTTCAGGCTTAGAATTTTTAATAATCGCTCTCGCACACTGCGGAGAACTTGACACATTACACACAATATACTCGTAATTCAACGTAAGAAATCACAACACTTAATTAATAAAAGGATTCTAAAAACACAATTGTATGTTAGAATTCCGTCAATAGGAAATGCGGGAAATAAGAAAACTGGGAAATTAAGTAACGTTTATAATTAAGGCTTCCGTCTCCCGGCCATTTCGATTTCGTGAACGTAATGATAACCTTATAGAATTTTCATTATCGTTCTCAAACCATTACTATTTTATCTATTCGAATGCAAAAACAGTGCATCCGAAAGAGCAAAAATTTCAGAGGAAAAAAATTACGTTTTCCGTTCCATTCTTAAAAATATTTCTACTCCTATTTTAGTTATTCATTTGTGAGTTTTCCAGTCTTTAAAAAAATATTTTAAAAAATTTTCGAAAATCGGAGGAAATAAGTAATTCCGCAGACACCTTCATTATTTTTTGCTCTTTCGCATCCCCTTTTTTGCATTCGAATAGATAAAATAGTAATAATTTAAGGACGGTAGCAGAAATTCCATAGGATTAACATTACACTCACGAAATCAATATGGCCGGTAGACGGGAGCCTTAAGATAATTGACACATTAAAATGCTTCATTTTTTTTCCTTTGAAAAAATAGAAGGCTTTTCTCTGATTTCATACATTCATTGTTTCTGAGAATTTAATACGTTGAATTTTAGAACAAACGAACCACGCTATAGAGAAAATATCAGCCTTTGTGTTTATTTCAGAAATGTGGTTCTTAAGGATTTTAATCACAAACAGATTGTACGTACTATAAGTATGGGTTCAAATATAATACCCATTTATTTCATAAATATTTCTCCGTTTGTGAAATTTTTACAAATCGTATCGAACCTAATTCCTAATTGTGAAAAGTTTCGCACTAAAATGTGTCCGCTCTTACAACTTACAGTATGCAATAATGGCATCAAAATAAACTGATCTAAAACAAATCTATCCTAGATATGGCAAAAACATAACTTTCCTAGAGCCATTTATGGCTATGCTGCGCCTAACAAGATTTAACTGTGATCTAGAAGTGAAAATTTAAAACAAAAAAAAAAAAAAAAGTTGACAAGCAGGAAGGTCAAAAATAAAGAAGGATCGCTGGGAAATCTCGGGAGAGCGTAACCCGTGTTTACCAAAGACAGTGAACCCCATGGGGAAAGATCACTAGGGTTACTTTTGCGTGCAAAGCAGTCAGTTATATTAAGTTAATCTTGTAAATAGTAATCGCCTAACAATACACAACATTAAAATGAAATTTAATCCTTAAATTTCCAAATATTACATTATTAATGTAAGCAGAATATAATCAAAGTTTTGCCACATTATAAATATTTCAGTAAAATGTATAAAAATGTACAGTAGGAGTATAGTGGAAAATTTTTATTAGCAATTGTTTTAGGTGGATCAATTCTGACGTCCCAGATCACTTTTCAATTTTTTATCGTATGCTTCAGTTTTAATTATATTTAGCTTAAATATATTCAATTTAATAATTTATCGTTTTCTTTAATTTTAATATCGGAAAAATTTACTATTGTCAATTTCTCGATATTTCATTCGTTTACTTTAACTCTTATATTTAATTGAGTAATTTAATAATAATTATTAAAAAAAAAGAAAAAAAGCGCACCTTGGGTGGCTAAATCTGTTCTTTTCAAAACTTTGCATAGAACTTTCGATTAGTTTTTATTATAATATGAGTTAATTCAAAATTCATCAATTCTATTAGAAAACGGAGAATCGATATATTTAAAATTATTAATAATACAGATTTCTATATACCGAGCTTCAGGGCTCTGGGAGAAAATAGTGGCCGCGATACCCTAGTGGTCATGGCTTCGGATTCGTGACCGGCGATTTTCGTTCAGTCGCAGGTTCGATCCTTGGCTGCCAGTAGGATAATCAGCCACAATTAAGTTCTCATTCACCTGTCAAGATGGTTCGATATACAGATCTAAAGATTTTTTTTCGATAGAAAGAAACTGTTTTTATATTGAAAATTTAATGTTCTTGAAAAAGTCCTACATGCAAAAGTTCAAAATATAGAAGTTCGTCAGTATATAATAGAAAGGTATTATATTACGAATTAATATAGATTTTAAGACTCTCTTCCGATAATGCTAAATAAATAGATCGAAACTCGGAAACAGAAAAATACTCCAATATTAATATCATAGTTTGACTTATAGTTATAGTAGAAAAAGGGTGGCACATAATAATATACTTTTATTCAGTATGATTCGCTAAAGCAATGTATTTTTCCCGTTAGATATCCCAAGTTCTCATTGGCGTGGTATGGAAATTTGGAGAGAGAGGTGCCAGTACAGGTTTCATCCTCGCCACTTGACCGAGATTCAAGAATACGAGATTTGTCGCTAATAGCCAATTTATTGCTTCTTAGTGCGACGTTAATAAAACAATCAAATCAAATCAATGTATTTTTTCTTACAAAAATATGCTTCATGTTTTTTCTTTTTACTTTGATGTCAACAGATCTTTCATTTCGAGTATTAAAGAGTAAGACTACATTTTTATTGAGCTTTTCTATTTTTAAGTGCGCAATATTTTAAGCACACATGTATTATGTTTAAAAAAAACCATACGAACTTGAATCCATATTGGTGAATATTTCGATACAAGTCGATAAATTCGATTTTGAATGGATTTTAACTGAAGCCATCTATCGCATTATTTTCTTTTGTTAATTAAAAAACGACCAAAAATATTTTGAATAAATGAATTCATTTTCGATGCCTACTTTGAATTCAATCGTTTCAAAAATGCTATATATATATATATATATATATATATATATATATATATATATATATATATATATATTCTCCGTCTCTGAGCTATAGTAAATTCATGTTAATGCCGCAACAGTGCAAGAAATTGATGATTTTGTGATTTAAATTCTACCTTCTGGCATCAGAACAATATCCATTAATATCCTCCACTTTTTCCAGCTATTTCTTTCCACGTGCTGAGAAGTGGCGTAGTAATGTTTCGCTCTTAGAAAAGCTTAACTCAGCGACACCCACTTAACATGCGGCATACAGTGCCCGCATGGGAATCTTGTTATACGCCACAGTGATTACAATTTCAGTGTTTTACATCTGATATGTATTCATACGCCATCACCTAAACTGTGATCATGTATATTTGCTTCAGACATAGCTGTTTACAGCAGTTAACCGTTGTCGGATGGTTCTATTTGAGTGAATAAACTCATCCTTTTATCTCAAAAGCGAATGTATAAAAATTTGCTATGAATATGTCCAACTAAATATATTGGATAACTTCTTCCGTATCCAATTGAAAGAAAAGAATTATCTCGAAAAAATAAATCGGTAAAGTTAATTTATAAAACCCAGTTGTATTTATATTACTTTGTTTTTAATGATTAATTTATATATGTAGTGTCTTAGATATAAATGGTATTGAAGTTATGATTGATATGATTAGTTTGTTATACGATGTGATATTTCGTGAATTATACTATTGGTGTTTTGTTCATATATATGTAATGATTTAACTTTAATTCATATTAGTTTCTCATAATAGTAATTTAATTTCCTAATTTTTTCCATTCTCTCATTTAAAAGTAAAGCGTTCATTCTTATTTCCTGATACCATTCCTTTTTAACTTTAATTAATGCAATCACGCGTTCTAGGAAATTCGCAGAATAAGCAGATCCCAAGCCTCCAGACCTGTAGGGATGATCCCTACCAGACTTTAGATCTGCACTTAAATTCCCTCGAAATCCCTTCATTCATCCCACATGTTCTATGACGCTTATGGTGAAAAATCCTTGCTGTATAACCAAAGACACAGCGAAAAGCCCTCTCTTGATTTTACTCTTTTGCTCTCTAAATCTTACGCTCTGTTCTCTTCTCTTTATCCAACGGGCGGAATTGTAACTCCCACCGTGTGGAATTGGTCTCTCTCTCCGGTACAGTAAAATAATTAATTAAATTCAAATCGACTCCGACTGTTTTTGAAACTTAAATAGTACTATTTAAAAATTTTAAAGAAGCTATACACACACACACACACACACATATATATATATATATATATACACACACACACATATATATATATATACACACACATATATATATATATATACATATATACACACACACATATATATATGCGCACACGCACAAATATATAATATGTATATGTCTCCGTATATGTAATATATATGTGAGATGGGATATTAAAAGAACATTGCGATAAAATCGTTTGGTGCATGGTGTTTTAAAAAGCAAATCACAAATTACGTGTATATATTTATAGGCTTCAAAAGGAAGATGTGAAAGCATAGTTTTTGTAACATTAAAAGTAGAAAAAGAATGAAATAAGTCATTGGTAAGTTTTTATATGTGAAGGAAGAAGATCATTTTCATGCATTTTGCGTATGAAAGCTTGATGTACGGAGCATTAATGCTTATCTAAATGCATAATAATTACTCAAAAGAGAAAAACAGAAATCTGGAATCATACCTGGGATATTTATGTATGTGGGCAGATGTTTTAAACATTGGTTTTTAGAGGAACGCGGCTCATTTACTTTATCTGATGAAGTTTGAAAACCCTTCGAGAGCAATTAATTCATAAAATGAATTTAAGGCGGCTTAATTCTAAATAAAAAAAAAACCTGATGAAATTATATATAAATATTTTCATACCAAAATGTCTAGAAGATTGAAAGAAGAGTAAATCCCATGTCAAACATAGCGATGAAATTTGTTAAAGAAAAAGAAAGACGACCAAAAACAAATTTGAAAATGTGTAATTAGATCTAATTTTTTTAAAAAGTGGAGAAATTGGTATTTAACCCTTTCAACTCGATTAGATATCTGATACGCGATGTTTGATTAAGTTCCTCAACTTCTTATAAAAATCCAGAATCTTCTCTTCAATATCTTAGTTTAGATTACTTTAGATTAAGAGAGATTTTCATTATGACGTCAAAAGCGAAATTTTAAAAACATTTGGCGAGCAAAAAAAATTTCCCCCCTTTTCCTAGGGAAATTTACGACCGGAAACACCGGTGCAGTTGAAAAGTTAAAAGTAATTTCCCTACACATTATTCAAAAATGTCTCGAAGCTAATAAATTTGCGCACGTCAATCCCCTACGATGAAACTACTACCAAAGAAAGTTTCCTTCATGAAGTCCCTAACACTGTTGGCGTAAGGATTTTAATTTACTGTGTGTGGTAAAAAGAAACTTCCTTCCCTATTTTCAAGCTTCAAAATTGAGATACAGATCAAAGGGAGATGAAGGCACAAAAAGTCTTAAAAATTCTCCGTGGAAAGGCAAGCAATTAATTACTGTAGATTATTAAAATTTAAGATTACAGAGTTGAGTTGAGTGGTTGCGACACTTAAGGATAAAAATCTGGCATCAGCAAGGAAAAAATTCTTAATTCTTATCGTTAAATTAAACGAACCTAATTAAAAATGCTGCAGATAAGATATCATCGGATTAATCTACTTGCGATACCGATGATAAGGACCTTAAAAAAGAATTGGGTACAATTCAAAAGTTATTTACTTTAAATTTTTCATCGATGAACTGAACATTTATTCTAGAATTTGTAAAAACTCTGCATGAAATTCTTTTCCCGCCTGTTTTAACTTTCAAAAGAGATAAGGAATTTCTTGTTATGATGTGAATATAATACATGTTCATATGAACCTTTTTTATGATGATAATTATTCTTAAGGGTACCAAGACATGCGGAAGAAAATAACATCATGAAATTAAAACTTTTTCTTTTTTGTGACATTTATGTTTTAAAATTATTCGTAGAACTAACGTTTTTTGTGTACCTATAATAACGGTATTCAATATTCTTATCTTTTTTTTTGAAATATAACAGTGTTTTTAGACAAAAGTTCTTTCTTTTACATTAGGTTGAATATGGACACGATTTTTAAGATATATTTGTACTTAGGTATTTTAGTACCATTTTTAAAAATAATATTTCATAAATATACAAAATATTTTACTCCTCATGTATAAAACAATGCACAAAAATAGTGAACCAACTTATTTAATGATATTAATATATCTTTTCTTTGAAAAGGTTACAGAACTTTGTAACTTTGATAACTTTAATTTTTTACTCTTTTTTCACATAAAAAACTATTTCTTAAAATTTAGGTATTACGTATAGAAAAAATATGTTTGGTTCACTATATACATAAGTATTCTTTACAGAAGTATGAAAAATTTAGAACCATGTTATGTAACATTTTTCTTTAAAATATTATCTTAATGAAAATATTTTTCTCAAATCATATCCATGTTTAACTAAGAGGGGAGAACCTTTTTTTTACAAATAAATTACTTTTATAGTTATTAAAATATCATTATGAGGCACACAAAAAAATCTGAGCTCTTCTATAATAATTTGAAAAGATATATATCACAAAAAAAAAGAGTTTTAGATAAGGTATTCCACAATTCCTCGCACCTCCTGGTATCCTTAAAAGTGAACTATATAAATGCAACCATGAAATTTATTTACAGCGGGAAAATGTATCTTTACAAGAGGAATTAATTTTCAAAAAAATGAGAGCATTGAAGCAAATAGAAATAAAAGAATATGCGACACACGCGCAGTTTAAATATATGGTGGCCATTGTTCAAATAATTACTTTTCAAAGTCCCAGTTCATTTCAGTTTCGAAATAGTGTAATTCCAACGCTAAGGCGCAAAGGAAAATATTCATAAATATATAACTCAAAAAAATAAATATCGTTCGTTAAAAGCGTCAAAAAAATGATAAATTTTTGTATTCCATAAGATATCAATTATATGGTTTTGAAATTGACATAAAAGAATTTTAAAAAGTCAAAAGTATTAAAACGAATTTTTAGAGAATGAATAATTTAAAAAGACTATTTTTGGAAGATTAATTCTTTTTAGTTCCTTATTTTGTTTGGGGGGAAAATCAACCCGCATATCAAATAATTTGAAAACTCGGAACTTAATATCTTGTTGCCAGTGGAAAAGTAAACAGAAATTTGTAATTCTCCACCAATACACGAGTTTTATCTTCATAATTTGGCATCTCCGAACAAATATTTGCATAATTATAATTATTCAGCTATTTAAAAATAAAATCCATCTTTATGAGAAATGGATTTTAATTAGTTTTATTTTTAAATTACTAGAGTTAGTCTTGTGATAAATCTCTCTCGAGACTATCTCTAATAACTTGTAATAATAAGAAAGAATGCCCACTGTAAACATCAAAATAATATTCAGTGTAATTGAGGAAAATGCACAATTCACCGCTGAAATATGTAAACATGGAATCTGTTGTATTTAAATACATATTTTTCTTCTTTTTCATTTAAAAAAATTGCTAAATGTTTACCTTCATTAAAAAGCATACAAAATAATCAAGTTTGTGTAGTAAAAATTAAATTTAATTAGCAATTAGAATTTGAAATATATCTTTTCTATATTCATTATAAAAATTCTATATCATACAGTAAAACATAAAATAATTATAATTTGTTACCATGAAGAAAAATGCCTCACTCTTTTTTTAACTTTTAAAAACTCATCATTCACTTATTAACAAACGATCTATGTAGCATTCTACGTTGAGGAATATTCAACAAAAAAAAAGGAAATTAAAAGCCAAAAATAAATAAATATACAAATAATATTTATCTTACCAAACAAAAAGTAGATCGAATCAATCCGGAAAATTCACACAGCGGCTTAAACCCATTATACTCTAGTCCTATTCTCACTCTGATAGTAGTAAGGAATCATCACCTTCACTACAGATGAATCAAATGTAAACAGACATCACTTTCCGAAAAGACGGAAGCACCCCTTTATCGTCCCCTACCGACCCACTTTCGGAAAGAAAGGTGTCACAGGGGACTTCCGGCTCCTTAAACCAGGAACCGGAAAACACAACGGCACTGCAACCGTTGCCGAACGGTGTTCACACACAGCGAGGAAACGTAACACAGAACAACTGTTCAGCACCGTTAAAAGGGACCTATCTCTGCACCACAAGAGATAACACAATCGAACGTAATTACTTCCAAACGAAACAGTTTGTTTAAAAGTAGCAAAAATCAACGTTATTAGTGTTGATTTGGATTAGGTGCAGACGCTACACCAGGCAGATGTTTAATGAAACGGCCAGTACATAGAGCGGATGTAGTTGGTGGGAGGGAAAGAGACGCTATGGGGGAGGAGGGTGGGCAGCCCCCTCCCCACGGGGTTGCCAAAAAAATGAATATTTCCTGAGGGGACTGGGGAGTGAGATAGTGGATGGGAGTAAGCTGAAAGCCTGCGTTAATTTAAAAGCCTAGCAAAACCTTACTTTTTTTTTTAATATTTCAACTGAGTTTGTGTGACTAAAGTATTTGATAATCATCTCCGTTACAGGAAAGAAACAACCCGAAAATATTGTGAAATAAATTATGCTCAGAGACAGATCCACGTATAATCTAACAAAGACATTTTAAATTCAAATTATGTTGCTTATAATACCATTGAAATTGGTTCAAAAATAGTTAGAAATATTTGAGGTGTGACAGTGAAACACATAAATAGCCACTGAAAATTCAGGTTATTGATTCCCCCACCCGTTTTTAAGAATATAACGTTTCATTTTATTACAGAACCTTCCCCGCTTCAAAGCAAAATCATTAATTTATATGCCAAGTTTTGAATACGAAGTACGAGTAGCTTGGATATAGAGATTAAAATTGATTATAATTAAAAATATATATATATTAATGATATTTTCATGATTCGTAATTTCTGCACTTTTTTAAGTAATAAATTAATTTCTTACGAATTAAATATCAAAATGTTTAAATTTTATCCACGCATATGTTATTAAAAAGTATTCACAGAAATCACAAGAATTAATATGCATTATTTTAATATAGACAGTAATAATCCGAAAAAATATACCAAAACACATATTTATTTAATAAGTTCTGATGAAATACATAGTCTCATTAAAATATTGCATTGAACATTGAAGAAAAGAGGGAAATTAAATTCATTTTATAGTGGGAGGTCGATTCTTTTTCGAATTATAGTAGGGGGGTTGAAGGTATCTATACAGGGTGGATCGAAAATCACTTTAAATTGTGAATAGCTTGTGTAAAAGTTAGTTAGTTTTTTGGTTTGTAATCCGAATTTGAAAATCAATTTAGGTTTCGGCATTTAATTTTGAAAAAAATACACTACCGAGTCCAATGTTACTATGCAGGTAAAAATACCCTTATTCGCACACAATCGACACACACACATAAAAAAAAATCATTTAATTTAAAAAGGGCTCTTTCTAGGCTTATGATATTGACCTTGTTATATGTTCCAAAAAGCAAAGGTGTGTCGAAGATACTCTAAGAACCGGAAGACCTCACTTGACTCATAACCGAACCTCAGGTTCAGGTTAGTACATGCATAGCTCACCTGAAACACCCAAGTCAATCTTTTTGTTTCTATGGGGTTTACTGTCTTTGATAAATATGGGTAACGCACCCCCGGGATACCTTAGCTATCCTTCTCTATTTTCGACCTCCCTTCTTGTCAACCTATTTCTGTCTTTTTTCAGAAATTTGGATACCAGTTATAGTTTAGATGGCGCAGAATAGCCACATATCAGACTCTTGCATAAAAATTCGACGGACATCGATTTGATGTCGTTTCGAGAATCGGAATAGGTCCTCCCATTCCCCTGATTTCACTGCACTGTATTTTTTTAAGGGGTAGAGTACCTTAAAGAATGCGTTTTCCCAAATAATTCTAAAACCATTGCTCATGTCAAGAAAAATACCCGTAATAAAAATTTAAGGTATACAACAAGAGATATTGCAAGCTGTTATGACAAATGTGTTGGAAAGAGCCCGCATTTGAGAACGGGAAAATAGTGCCCATGTAAGAAATGTTGTTTCCCATACCCAGTTCAAAACATTTTTCGAAAAATGTTTGATATCATACATATAAAGTAATATATACTATTATAAAACATTCAAGGTTTTATTTATCTAAAATAATAAGTGACTTTTGGCTTACAATGTAGCATTTAAAATTTTATTCTGCAAAATATCAATAAGGCTACTAATTTTTTCACACTGGGATTAAATTCGTATTCCGAAACATTACACATTTTTCGCACTAATATAAGACGCTTGAAACTATGAATTTTATCACCCATAAATTAAGAAAGAAGATAAAATCAAAATTAAAAACTAAATATAAAAGATTAGGGGCTATTGAATTCTGTTTCTCAAAATTAAGAAGTACGTCCAGAGTTAGAAAAACCACAAGAGCGTTGTGTAAAACTCAGAAAACACTTAAGGTAATTCCCAACTCGTTCCACGGATAGTTTCGAAAATATAACCATAAACATAACGGCTTCAATGGAGATTTTTGGGCACATAAAAATATTTTCCACTTTAAACGCACTTTTCTTAAAAATGAATTCGCAGAACCAACGCGCTAGAATTTTTGAAAAACCGCCCATTAGATCATCATAAAATGTTCCATCTACATTTATGCAACACTTTCGTGGAAGATGTGTTAGGCAGAGAGAAAACATTTTAGGATAACTTTCTTATAAATACTTTCTTCTAAACATTTTTTTTTAAAAAAAAAAATGTACTTTAGAGTTTCAAAAGCTTAAATTAAATATTAAACACATTTTTTCCCTTCATTTTAGTTGAGTATTTTGATAACATATCTTATCCCTAATATTAATAAATATTGTGGGTAATTTACAAGCATATTTTAATTTTATCATTAGCATTAATGATATACTTCATTTCAGTTTTTTTTCTCTATTTCATAATTCAAATTAATCAAATATATATATATATATATATATATATATATATATATATATATATATATATATATATTTAATGACGAGCATAACAATCTGTTTGACCACATTAAAAATTGAGTGGCACTAATTCTTTTAAAAATTATACAACATTAGATTTCAATAGAGTGCCGGAGCTTATCGCATAACAACAAGAAAAAAGAAAATTCAGTTACTTAAGCGGAATATTTTACACAACTAAAAGTAGACTTGAGAGTCCTGTTTCTGGAACAGATACTTTTTGGCTTCTATATTTTTAGAAATCAATTTCTGCATTTGAGAATTATTCTACCATTATTTATCAAGTTCGTCAAATGCAACACATTATAGATTTAACTATGTGTAATTACAGCTAGCTATAAGACACGCATAAATATTCTTTTAGAGTAATGGTAGGAAAAGTAATAGGAAAACATATTCCAAAAAGCACAGATGCTAAATGAAAAAAAAAAAAAATGATCATCAATATTACCTACATTCAAAAGATACGTGATTTTTTTTTGGTAAAATACTTTTTTTTCCCACTTAAATTTTTTCTAGTTTTTAATGGAACAAAATAAACATCTGATTGGGCATATTTATCACAAATATTGTGATCGATAAACCAAAAGAAAAAAAAACATTCCATAGTCTTCGATACTTTTCAAATTTTCAAGCATAGAATTTTTTTTTATATAAAAAAATTATTATAAGTATGGTGACAAAACAAATTTTTAGATGGCAATACATTTTATTGTTTTTAACATTATTTAAATAATTTATGAAAGCAAAATATTGATGGAAAACTAAAAATATCTTTCGCGAAACAACAACAATTAAAAATAATTAAAAACTATTATCGATATGGTTTAGTTTCAAAGCAAATCATAAAATTATAAGAAGTAATTTTGATATGAATCACAGCTACACAAAGGACACTCTATGAAATTCCATTGTTTTTTCTCAAAATTATAACCTCAAACTCAAAATAAAAACCTATTATACATCGCGATATTTCCAACAAATATTCTAACTTATAAATTTCAATATCAAATCACTATAAACACAGCACACGGCACTCGAAAACAGCATGATGCAGTCATTTTCGGTCACAGCAAAAACAATAAAATAACAGCAATCTCTTTTATTGGCAAATAAGTGAGGAATTTGAAAAACATAAATATATGTATGAATTATTACAATGAAAATGTTTTGCACTTTTCCCCATTAGTTGAGGTTCAATAAAGTAGAATCCGAATAGTTTTTATCTAAAAAATATATAAATACAGCATCACAATCGGTAGCAAACCTCACAGAATCATTATCTAAAATTACTTCATTTGTACTTGAGCAACGCGTACAAATTGGCACGAAATGTGGTAAATTAAACTGTAACAGTAATAAGTTAGTAATGAATGCGAATTTAAAGGCAATTTAAAAGAATCTAAGAACTAGAGGAATTCCATAGATATTGGCAACAATCGGGGATTCAAAAGACCAAGGATAATTGAGGGAAAGAAAAAGATGCGTAATTGAAGGTTTGTGGTGAGAGAGATATATTCTGAGTGAGTGAGTGACGACACTCTCTTTCTCTGCATCGAAGTGATTGCCAAACATTTTGAACGATTCAGTTTATGCCAAGGATAATATTCAAACCACAATTTCGTAAGTAAATACAAGTACAGATACAAATTTTAATAATATGTTATTAATAAAGCCATGAAAAGGCAGTCAACAAAAAGAGAAAAGCTTCCCCCCCCCCTTACTAATGGTCATTATTATTTGAACCAGACACCATTGGTATGCGACTCAGACAGAAAATTTCGTTTAATAAGTATTTTAAAATCGTAAAAGATTGATATTAATGATAATATAAAATTATAATTTAATAATTAAATAAAATTAATCAAATAGAATTACCACCTAATATAAATAAATGTAATCACGGTGATATTCAAGTGAAAACAAATATCCTTCCAGAAGATGAAGGTCCTAGATTGCTAAAAGTTTACGACGTCTTAATTTCTATACCATTGCTAATTCATAGCACCTACAAAACCTGATTCTGAAAGAGAGCTCTTTGAATACAGGTTAATGCAAAGCAACACGAGAGCTACTGGCGACGGACCTCGTAATTTTGAACCACGGTCAAGTGACGAGGACGACACCTGAGTTGAAACCTCCCTTTTCAAACTTCCAAACCACGCCAACGGGAGGACTTGGAGTATAGACCAGATTTAGCATGCATCAGCCTCGCTACACGCAGGTGGTATCAGGGGTCACTCACGACGCATCGAAAACAATGCGAGCAGCGAGACCGCGACCAAGACAGCTAGGTTAACGCTACCACGAATATAGCTTAAAGCCACTGTATGACTCGGGTGTATCCACCATTCTTCATAATGAATTCGAATCAGGAATACTGATTCGATATTTGGCGCTTTGTAATGAAAGAATCACTTTAAAACTCTTTTCAAATATATTACACTCGCATGACCTCAATACAGTAACAATATTAGCTGAGCAATTTGAAAAAAAAAAAAAAAAAACAGTGAGCGATGAGGTGAAGAGACATTTCAGGTGATATATAATTTATTAAACTTACACACCACGCCACGAGAGAGCTCTGAAGTTAAATAAATTTAAAGAATGGTTAGTTATCATTCTACATAATAGTTGGCAGAATATTCTACATAATAGTCTTGTTTCATCATTAAGTGCATTAAAGGTCTTACGGATACTTTGAAGGTGCAAGTTTAGCAAGTCGAGCTACTGCCGGTCCTCACAGAGATTCCAATAACATACACACACACACACAAAATCAATATAGCGTTAGATTCATAAATACTTATTATTCTACATTCTAAAAAGAATTTAGCAACATTTGACGTTGGGTTATTCGCAATTTTCTCTTCAATAACCTCGGGGACTTTACAGTAGATTGAATTGCATAAAATTAAAATATCTCTCCAATCAAAATGAAATGCAGATAATTTATAATTGAATTAAAAAATAAATCAAATAAAAGTAGAAGTGAAATGATTTAAATTAAAATAATGACATATTAATGAAATCGAATGGAAAGAAAAACGAACGAAGATAGAACATAATTGATAAATATTTGTAAATTGTATTGAAGCATTGCAGTTAATCTTTTCGATTGAAGCGTATCTTAATTAATGTATTAAAATAAGAATCGGCTCTTCAAGAGAAGTTGTTGAATCGGAACGAGTAAATTGGTAAGCTAAGACTTTATTAGTTGACCATATTTTAGTATTGACGAGTGAAGTAGAATTCGAGAGAGAAAGATCATATCTATTCTTCAGTGATCATCAATAAAGTACTTCATCTTGCTCTTGCGTATATTCAATTGGAGTCTAATAATTATTGACTGTGTTTCGGAATGATGTCAGTACAATTAAATAATGAAAAAAGGTGTCACAAACATAGTTAACCAACCACGAGGGTCGTTTAAAAAGTAACTATTTTTGACGACAGATGGCATTGCTAAGGCTTGATGTTACCATTGTATACTAGCATCTTTGAAACGGTATCAAAACAAATTCGACACTGATTCACAGATTACTTTTGATTGTAACCATGTCGAGTTATCGTTGTCATTTTCTGTCGAGAAGACTTAGATTCCTCATTATACACCGCAAACCAAACGACAATGAAAATAATGGATTACTTTCCATGAATTTGATCCAAAGAAGGCGAAAACGGTCTCATCTGCAGTAAAACTTATAAGGACGAATGTTTGGGATGCGAAGGGTGTTAAATTTCTTAGAAAAAGGAAAAATAATTTGTGAACAATTATTGTTTCTCAGTAGTTCATTCCTAACAAGGGTACAACAGATTAATATAGTTATCCAACAAAGTACATTCAAATAGTTAGAGAACGCAATTTGGCGATACAAACTATCCCCAATATAAAGTGAACTTGAAAATATCCAAATCATTTAAGAGAAAGTTTTATTTATGATACAATTCCCCATTTTAATCAAAACGCATTACGGATCAGAGCAGGGACAAAGTTTTCCTTGTGACAGGGATCCACTTAACGAGCGAGAACGGTTTTCATTTCGATTAATGAACCGGAAAGTGCAATTTATCGTCGCAGCAGCGCTTAAAAGGAACTTTTCCAAGAAGTTCTCATTAACATGCAAATTAGATCATATGTACTTTTCTTTCCGAGTTATCAAGTTCTTTCTCTCATCCCTCTCCGGAGAACAGATTTCTCCGGCTAATCGTTTTAAAACTGAGATAATTGAAGGCGAAACTGAAAACCGGCGTAATTGCAGGGGGCAATTTAAGAAGAGTGGATAATGTGCGGTGTCAACAACAGTCAATTTTTGTCGAGATTAGAGACCACTTATTCAAACAAGAAATAAGCACACTCCAGTCTCGTCGCGTTTCCAGGGAGAAAACCGTGATTTTTAAGAGTCACCGAGATGGCATGGAGTGGGAAGAAGAATATAAATAGTTTTGTAATTTTTTTTTATGACAGGGATCTATTACAATTTATGCTGATTCTATTTTGCTCCCTTTTTTCGGGAAAAACCTTTCTAATTTGTCACTCTATTGAGATACTTTATAAACTGTATTGAATATTAAATATGCAAATAGCATTTCGCACTTAATCTGATTTTTCATAGTTATATCCTTTATCGATTCATAATTACGTTGTAGAAAAATACTAATGCTACTAAATGTGTCAAAATCCGAATCTGCGAGGTGTTTTGAATTATGTTTTTTTGATAACAATTACACGCGTATGAAGAGAAGAGATTTTTCCATTGATTTTTATTCAGAAAGTTTATACGAATATGTAATAAATCTAAAAACCTGAATAGGGGTGTTTCATTCACGAAATCAAAATCATTAAATAATTCTTAAACAATACGCGTAAGAAATGTTGTTAATCAAGATGCTATGACAAAGAAGAATCTTATGCACAAATCATAATAACAACAAATAAGAAGAATTATTAAAGTAAATTAATTAGAACATGTATTTTATTTTTCACAAATAATTCAATCTGTTATTCGCAATAATTTTAATTGAAATGATAGATAAACAAGCAAACCAAATTATATGATTTGTTTCTTCAAATGTATTTTACAAAAAAAAAATGACAGTTTAGTTTATTATCACAAATATAGAACAACTGCTAACGTCAACGTTTACAAGAGAAATTTAAATTTAGTTTCCGTTGTAACTGATCTTTTGAAAAACCTATACGGGAGTATAAATCTAGTCTCTGCGCGTCATCGTAGCCAAAAGTAGCAAACCTTTGATTTTTTCAAAGAAAACGTGAAATGAGTTTAGGGATTGGTCGTTTTTCAAATAAAGTTTCCAATAAGATAAAACTTTTGGGGACTTATGTCTCGAGAAAAGTAGCAACTCCCTCGAAATGGGTAACGAAAATAAAATTTTAATTTTTATATGGTTTCAATTACAAAGGCATTAATCAATTAAATTGCGGAAACATTGAATAAAAACATTTTGAAGGAAACAGAACAATATATCCTGAAGTCCTGAAAAGTAATTAGAAGTAAGATGAAAATTTTGTCATTCGGGCAGATTGGTTGATTGATTGTCTATCAACGTCGCATTGCCACTCAAGCAGGTACGTTGATAATTTCGCAAGTTTTCGATAATAGACTCGCTCAACAAAAATAATTAGAGCGAAGCATTTTTTTAAAAATAAATTAGAGCGTTTCTTCCCTTTTAAATATTATTACCGAGTTAAATTTTAAAAAATACAGACAAGGTTTTTAACACTTACGCTGAAAAAAAGTCGGGTTTCTGTGTGAGTATTTAAATTTTTTAAAAAAAATTACATTTTTATGAAACTGCACGTTAACATGTCTAATGGCATAGCAGGAAGCGAATATCGATTTGCATGACTACCATTACGCATAGGAAAACCCAACATCCGATATGACACCATATATAGATCAATGCTTTAGTTTTCTATGGATTGCAGACTAAAATTTAGCATAAATATTTGGCGTGTGTCTGAGAAAACGGCTTTAATAAATTTTAAATGAACTCCGTTCACTTTTTTTTTATTTCAGGTATTTGTTGTGTTGTAGAATACGAGAAAAAATTACATCTAAATACATTTCAAAATTTTTTTAATGTGTAGGTGCATCAGTATAAATACCAACTAATTTTAGAAAAAAAAGTTATTCTCCAACAAGAAAGGGAGTCTTTCTTAAAGCTCCTATAATTTAAATATAAAAGCATGATATTCTTAAATTTACATCTCTATTCACATAATAAGCAAATATAATTTGTAAGTTAATGTTGATTACTAATTAGTATAATTTAAGAAACAGTGAAAACTTTACCTATAAGGGAATAACTCATATTTTATTCGTCAGTTTCTTTCCCCCCTTCAATAAACCAGTTTCCCCCCCTTTAGTATCAATGTATTATAGCTATTGAATGAAATATGTAATGGTTAAAAAAATAACATATTTTGTCATAATAGAAATCTCATAAATTAATTTGCATCTAGTACAAACCCGTTCACTCAATTCATGTAAGAACTTTTGGTGGTCTTATTTTTCTGCTATAAACATATTATATTTAAAATTACAATAAAATAAGTATTTTGATGAAACAAACACAAATACACACAACTGAAAAATATACATATAAACAAATAATATATTATTATTTGTTTTCATACATGTTTATACATGTTTTAAGACGAATAATTAAAAAAGTAGCACATTTAAAATTAAAACTAGTGCAATTTGCTATTACTAAGAAGTTAATAAACTTACCGAAAAGAAATAATTCAATAAAAGCGATAAAGTTAAAATAAAGAGATTAAGCTGAAACTTAATGGAAAAAAGAATCGGAAAAAATAGTCTTTAAATTGCTGTAAGAATAAAGTAAAACAAGAATATATAATAAATATGTATACCATCTAATACATTACCCAAATATAGCAATACATATTTCTAACTGCTTTTAAAAAGTGAAAATAAAACCAGTAATTTAAAAATATCGAATTACCACAATAGTCATTGTAGACAAAAACACACCAAAATCTACAAAGCAGAAATAATTTTTTTTAAAAAAAAAAAGACAGTGAAGTCAAAATTGGAAATAAGGGAATTTACAGAGCTGTTTCAGGCTTGGAACTGAGAATGATATAGTGGATCTCTTCCTTTAGTATCAGTGTACTTTGTAAACAAAATGTTTTTTTAAACCAAATTTATGTAAAAATCGTTATTCAAAAAAGTAATCAATCCAAAAAAATAAAAAAAAATAATAAACAAAAGAAATCAGAATTCATTTTAGTCAAATTAGAATAATACATTAAAAATAAAATATACAAATTTATTCACTTTTTGAAAATTTTTGAACGCAAAAAAAGCAATAAAACTCTTATCTACTATAGGTTAAACCCAAGTGATTAACTTAATCTACAGATCCAATGTGTATGTGTGTTGTGCTTGTTTACATAAATTCAACAGTCAAAATACTTGACTGATTTATCTATTACACGAAATATGGATCAAAAATTATAAAGCCTACAAATTTTAACTATACAGAAGAAGCCTATGTGTGTGTGTGTTCGAATGCTCTTCCTCATAAACACTTGGTTAACCCCTTTTTTATAGCACTCGCTTAAGATATTATGGTAGAATTATAGTTATGATTGTTGTTAAAAATTCTAAATACTACACCCCGATCAAATTATTTATAATTACAAAAGTGGTTAAGAACGTACTCGTGTTAGGAAGGTGCAGTGAAATTGGAATAACTTACTATAGTACTGTCCAAAAATCATTTTCCCTTTTTCTAAAAAAAGCCACAAGTATGACGTAACGCCCTTCGCATCCCAAAAAACATTTGCCATAGCTTTTCCGACAGATGAGACAGTCTTCGTCTTCTACGGCGAAGATTAAACGAAAGCAACTAATTGCTTTTACTGTCGCAGGTTTTCGGTGTTTAGTGATGAACCCAGGGCTCATCGACGATGACAACTCGACGTGGTACCAATCAAATTTATATTGGGTAGCAAACGCCTACCAAAACAAAACTAAAAATGAATCAAAATCACATTCACTGAAGGTAGCACACAATGGAAACACCAACTTGCGACATCAACTCCATCTGTCTTCAAAAACAATAACTTCTTGAATTTTGCACGTACACTTAATGATTTCAACTCGCAGGTAAAATTCATTTCCATCGTAACTCTTTTAAAAATAAATTAATTAGCTACTACTTTGTTTATTTGTTTGCAAACTTTTCATTTTTACATTAATTTATCATACATCAGGAAACTAGATTTAAGTAAAAAATATTCAAAGATCGATAGCTTACAACAATCAAAGTTCGCATAATTGTTCTTTTATTTATTTATTTTTTTTCCGCATCGGAGAACGACACGAATCGGCATTTTATGTTTAAATGAATTTTTGGTCTCTGTGAGAGGTGAGATATCATTCTTAAAAGACAAGAAACAAAACAACTTACATTTGTTTACGAAAGATAAATACGAGTCGGCCCACCAGCCATTGTAAGGAATTTAATTCGTAAAAACATGAACAGAGAGAGAGAAATCCGGTGGAAACTAATTCTTTCCATCGACTTTTTCATACTTCCATCTTCCCTCTTCTTCATATACATCTCTCTTTCTCTCCTCTTTATACACCGAAGTTATTCGAAAATGAAACATTACGATTTTTTTTCCATTCTCATTTTCTTTTTCATGTTGTTCTAAAAGGGGGGAGGGTGGTAAAAGAGGAAAGCAAAAATAATGGAAAAGATACATATTAGATTTTCTCTCCTCTCGTTTTTCTTCATAATTTAAACCGTCTGAATTGCGAACTTGGAAAACCGAGTCAACAATTTCTGCGGTCGGAACGAAATTGAAGAATAACATTGCCTACCTCTCCTTTTTCTCTTTTATGTTTCTTCTTAAACTTCTCTGTTTTTTTATACTTGCTTTTTTCTTTATTCTCATTTACAGCTTTCTTTTCTGAACCGACAGACATATCAAAGAGGAAAATAGGCAGGGACACACACACATAAAAAAGAGTGTTCCATGCCTTCCCCCCGTCCAAACAGCAAAAAAATATTATTAAAGACGAGAAAATATAAGCGTATATAATGTTGTTTTTGAAAACAGAAAAACTCGGGAGAGGCTTAAAGGTAAGGATATATATATCAGAAACAGAAATGTCCATAGTAAATTGAGAAGTAAGGAATAAAGAGTTATGACGACAGAGAGAAAGAGAGAATATTTAGTTGAAAAATTTAATTAGTTTAATCCTTCAGCCATCTCAGTAAAAAAAAGTTTTTTTTACAAGAACTTTAAAAATGAAATAATTTCAACGTGTCAATAACATTAGAAGATCATTAGTTTCAGTATTTCGAACACTTTCACTGAAACCAATGCCATGAAATTAAAATGATGATATAGAATGTTTTGTTTAATTTTAAAATTCGTTCCAGACGTCGGGTTGAGGGGTATGTGATCCCAAACAGGTATGGAATTGAAGTTAATTTAGTTCGTTCAAAAATAATATGAGTTTTATTTTAATGCCTATGAGATAAAAAGAAGATATTTAATTTATTACGGGAGTTCAATGGAACGATTTTCATATCTAAAAAGATGGAGGGGGGACATTTCGTTCTAAATGTTTTAAAAAAGAAAGCTTTTATAATCTCAGTTGTGGCTTTTCTCAGTGTTCTATGTCTAGTATATTTAATCTATATTAACGTAATGGCAGACATACATACATATCATAATAGATTTAATATATTTTATTTGACTTTACATAGATGTGATCCATTATAAGAAGAAAATAGTTTAAATAAGAAACACAAAAAAATCTTATGATGATAATAAAAATAAAAAGTGCAATTTGCAGCTTTAAAAGAGAAAAATCAAACTTTTGTGAACAATTTTAGAAAAAATTACGATTTTTTTGCCTCGCATATTTAATGTTCAATTTATAATGATAAAATAACCTAAAGATACAGCTATATCAAACAAGATTTTCAACAGATATCATTAAAATTTAGTATTTTAAGTATACCAACATAATTGCTTTTCAATTAAAAAAATTCTTTTCATCTTGGAAAAATTACATCTCCTTTTTATTCATTTCTTCTACATGAAACCATTTTTATACGTCAAAAAAGCATAAGATGATTACAAAATATTATTGTATCATTTCAATAATGATATGTCAACAATTTTAAAACGAGCAAATAAATTTATCAACACTAACGATTTTTTAAATGCGTGAAATATATTAATAATAAAAGCCTTTCCGATCATATTTCCAGACTGTTTACATATAGAAACACTTCTCTAGCCGTCTATTAATTTTTGAGAACATATTTTTTGGATAAATTATATATATATCTCTATTGAAACTCTACAAATTCCAATACAATTCCTTCGATTACAATAATATAAGAAACATCAGAAAAAAAACCCAGCAAAGTTCGAAAGGTCATCATGTATATTTCCTAGAAAAACTATTAATGGAAGAGGTATTTCAAACAGATTACAATTTTTAAATTTTTAGTAAAAATTCTATAATTTTTTTTCTCCTTTTTATTGCGTTTTTAAATTTAAAGAAGGAAAAATATTTTTTATCCTACCGAAAACACAGCAGCGATACAATTATTTTGGAATTCAAAATATACGCAAAAATAAACCATAAGCACTAAATTTTATTATTTTTTTTTTCAAAATAATACATACATTATTAATACTTTAAGGGAGATAAAACCTTTTTTTCCTCTAAAACGCACAGATTTTTAAAAGACAAATAATAAAAATACTGAATTTGAATAAGCAATTACGGCTGTGATGTTTGATAAGAAACAATAGATTAGTCTCCCAAAAGCCTTTTACACAAAGAATTTCTTCAACAAACACTAAGAAACATACAAACATTAAGGTGACTACCTAGAAGAAAATATTTACCGAAATAAAAACAAAGGTAAGGTAAATTATATATTCTTCTCTTTTCGAAGTTTCTTTATCCAGCATGTTTTTAGTTTCGGAAAGGAATGTACATTTTAGTTCTAAAACAATCTTTTTCAGCTCTATGCAACTAATGAGGGAGAGGGTATGAGGATTAACAAAGAATTTTACACCACACAATTTTTTTAAAATATAGGACTAAAATGTTATTCGAACGTCTTCCAAGTTATTTAAATTTTGAAGCGTAACAAACACACAGAAAGGAATTTTGTTTTGATAATTCTCGGAACTGTAATTAACGTTGAATGTTTAAGCATTATGTACAGTTAAACATAAAGAAATTATCATACGCGAAATGTAAGACATCGAATAATGAATACCATTTTCAACACATAGTCGTGCGATTCAAATCCCTACATTGATACCTAATAGATTTGACATCAAAAGGTGAGCTACAAAACAATTGCACAAATATTCAAAAATTAAACGGAAGAATACACATTAACATTATTTTTATAATGGATTCTTTTTAATTTAATATTCTTTTTTTTGCTTATTATAATTAGAATTATCCATACACCATTGAATATTTTTCGCAAATATTTTACAAGTCATTCGTATTGAGACACAATTATTACACTCAATTTATTTCATGAAATATAATAGATTCTTAATGAATATTTTAAAATTTTTTTTATAAATTTCTTACCCACGTTGAATTTTAATTGTGTTGTCATTCCTTTATAACTAACGTAGAAATTTTTTCGTAAAAATCACGGCAAATAATTTGATGAGAAAAAAAGGATATACTGATTTCAAATATAATAAAAGTTCTATGCAAAGTTTTGCAAAGAACACATTTAGCCAACCAAGGTGCGCTTTTTTTAAATAATTATTATTAAAAAACTCAATTAAATATAAGAATTAAAGTAAACGATGAAATATCGAGAAATGAACAAAGCAATCTTTTCCGATATTAAAATTAAAGAACGATAAATAATTAAATTGAATATATTTAAGTTAAATGCAATTAAAATTAAAGCAAACGATTAATTATTAAATTGAATATTATATCAGCTAAAGGTAGTTAAAATTAATGCAAACGATAAATTATTAAATTGAATATTATATCAGCTAAGGGTAATTAAAATTAATATGAACGATAAATTATTAAATTGAATACATTTAAGCTAAATATAATTAAAATTGAAGCAAATGATAAAAAAACTGAAAAGTGATCTGGTACGTCAAAAGTGATCCAACTAAAACAATAGCCTCTCGGGTGGATAATAATGCACATTCATCTAAATTTATATCGCAATGTTATACCGTTTGAATGCCATTCGGGTAATTTAAAATTGTTGATTAGACGGAAATGTAAACTGAAAAAATTTAAACATCTCCTCCTCGATAGTCTTAACTGTAGCATTAGAGATGACGTGAAAAGAAATAGCCGGACAATTTTCGCCTTTGCTACATAGTGATGCTAAAAACTCAAACTAACGTATCTTACTTTAAAAAAATAACATTTTCATATCATGATTAGAGCTTCTTTTGAACATTGATTTATATTTAATTTTAAGAAAGCAAAGTCCAATTAATTCAATATTTCAAGAATAATTGTATGAATAAAATTTGAATTATAGCACTCAAGAAATTTAATCGATGGAAGTAATCGAATTATTAAAACAATTCTTATACATCATAAGGCAAAGCTCAATTTTTATGAATAGCTTTAATTGATTATTTGATTCGAAAAATGCCAGTAATTATTGAAAAGTGGCGCGATTATACATGGAAATGTATACACTGAACAATTTGTAACACCTTCCAATCACATTTATCTAAACTCGATCTCTTAAAATTCCAAAAATCGAGTAAATTTCGATTTTTGTTATTCAGTTGATTTCCTTTTTCGGATACATATCTCTAAGAGGAAACCTTAAAATTTCTAATAATAATTTTTCTATTATTCAAAAAGTTTAAAGTTTTCTTATTCGTTTTTTTTAAATATTATTCACCAATTTCCAACCTTTTAATTTAAAAATGAAATTTTACAAGAATTTAAAAAAATACATCAACAAACTTCATAAATTTATTTGATTGACAGATTATTAATGTCTTACTTAGAAGCAACACGAGGACTATTAGTGACGGACCTCGTAATTTGAAATCTCGGTCAAATGACAAGACTGACACCGGAGCTTGCACCTCCTTCTCCAAACTTCCACACTAGGACCATGGGATGACTCAGAAGCTCCACAGATACGGCATGGATCAGCCACTATAAACACCGAATCTCAAATAGCAAGAGGACTCGCACCCACGACTTGACGAAACAACGCTGGCCTCGAGTTCACCATCATGAGCCCTAGGCCGCAAACTTCCAAAACATATGCGGAAATATGTATATTTATTTGGAATTCTTTCAAACAGAAGAAAGTTTATATATGAAAATATCAATGAAGGAAAAAAATTATACTAAAAAATATCTAGTAATTCATCGACAAGAATCAAATAAAAGTTTCTAAAATTACAAAGAAGTAATAAGTTTAATGTTTATCATCACAATGTTCTCTTTTATCGTTAAAAAAAATATTTCTTAAAAATGCTTAAATTACCAATTCAGGCTGATAAAGATAAGACATTACTATAATTAGTCAAAAATTGTATCATTTTTTTTAGTTTCTAAAACATAATATACAATAAATATAAGCTATCAGTTTTTGTTGTTAGGTGAAACAAATTTTAAATTTAAGTTTTGGGTTGTAAAGACAAATATCAGATGTTTAAAACAAAGAGCCTAATACAATTGATGTTTTTGAAAAAAATATGTCTACACTGACAATTGATCAAATATTCTTGTCAATATATTATATAGAACAATATCTGACACGATATTGTTCTATATAATATATTTAAGCTCAGTTAACTATACAAAGAAATATTCTCGATGCAGACTGAACATATGAAACCAAAAACTCAGGACAAGCGAAATAAAAATCTACACAAATGAAGCAGTTGGTTTTTATGTTTCAGTTGTCAGTATCAAAGATGATTTCTATGTTCAAAAAAGGAATGTGAATGAAATTAATAAACTTAGTGAAAACTGAACATAGAAGCTGATTTTGACATCAGTTTGATGTGAAATATACAGATTTCTTGTCAAGAACAGATTTTGCATTTTTTTATTCCATGAGGAAAGAGAATATTGTTGTTTTACATCAGTTTGAAGTTTGTAACGCAAAACAAACTATTCAGACATTTCGAGTGAAGTTAGTAAAGTTGGGAGGGAAAAAAAAAGTTTCCAGGTATATACATTATCTATTCAGCTTTTACCGCGATGTCTAAATCTTTAATTAAAATTTAACCAATAATATATATATATATATAAAGATGTTGTGATTGCGAAATTTGGCACCGAAGAATTTAATTCAATTAATTTAACTCTTATAACAATGAAAATGGCAAACGAGTTAAAATAGATCACATTGCCTAGCAATCAAAAAAAAAAAAAAATCAGAGTTTTAATGTCTATTCAAACGTTTTTTCTATTCACATTTTGCAAATCAATTTTTAATCAAAAACTTAACTTTCTAAAATAACAGAATTAATTCGAATTTTAATTTTCCAAATTAAAATTGAAAATAATTAAATTACTTTGCATATTAAGAACAAAGCCGTGAAAAGAAAACACAAAAACTACTTATTCGAATACGATGTCCAGATTATTACCAAACACGAAAAGTGGGGAAGATCTGCTTGTCTCAGGGTTTCAAACAAAATATCATAAGATCTTCAGTTCGAAGTTAACTTTATGGCTTCCTAGACAGTTAACCTCAAAATGTTTCAATTAGATATATTGTATCAGGAAATGGGCTTCACATGTTACACATAACATGTGCGATTTTAAGTCCGTGAGAGGTCATTCTAAACATTACAATAATTTTAAAAACAGTCACTGGGAATTAATCAATGTATATTTGATTTTGAATGAGTTTAAAATACAAATAAACGACACATTTCTCTATTTTAATATTTATTTGGATCAGCATTTTATATTGCAGTCTTCTAACTTCGTTGAAATCACTAAAATTAAATTTAGTTAACAATACTTTCTTCATAATTGCGTTAAAAACTTATTTATTTTAAGGGGGGGGACTCGAATAATAATACCTGAAAATTTCATGATACCGCCCTTTCTCTACATATTGCCAAGTTAAAGACGATTGCTTACAAACTCCTAAAGCTCAAAGACTTATCACATACAGTGAAAAGCGTTTAACACGAAAACGCTTAACATTAAAAATCGGTTAGCACGAAATAATATTGCAGTCCCGAATAAAAAAAATCACCATGTAATCTCATACATTTTTCCTTCTTTTAACACGAAACAAAAGCCAGTTAACACTTAAAGATTTCGCCCCTCGGACAGATTTTTTTTTTGACTTAAGCAAGTCGAAAAGCAATTTTAGACTGAGATTCGAATATGCGGAATTAAACTAGTTTTATGGTACTGACTTTCCTCCTTTACTATTTAGTAGGCTGACTTGGAAATATCCAAAGTAAATAAATCATTATAATAAAAAATAAAAGAATAAAAATTTATCATTCACAAGAATTGAAAAAAAAAAATAGTAATAAAATCAATAATATATGCTTTTACTTAGAAACAATTCAAAGAAATGAAGAGTCAATCGGGTGAGTAGATAAGTAATAGGATAATCATGCTCCAAAAAACTACAGAACCATTTTGTAATACTGCTGAACTTTTCTATATTATGTGTGGTTAAATTGTTAATACGTAGTAAAAAACTTAATACAATATTCCTGTAAATAGATTTATGCAAATAGCTGTTTCCAAAAAGAGCTTTGATTATACGGAATTTAAAACCTTCTCTTTTATCAGCTCCAGCAAACAAGCAAACAATTATTATCATTTATACCTTCGTAATAAAATGATACTTTTTAATACATAAAAACAATATTATCAAGCAAAAAAGAGAATAATGCAAAGCAATCATAATACAAGGAAGAGATAAGTAAATAAATATGTCGAGCTCATTCCAGACATGCTAGAAGCTGTTACAAATTATGAACCAGCAATTACTTTCCAAAATCAAAAGAAAATATTTTGTATAAATATTTTACATATTTCAAATTTTATTACAATATGGTTCTCTTCAGAGAGAGAGAGAGACATAAACATAACTTTTTATATTTATCTTTGTTTTCCTGGAACTGAAAAAGATTTTTTTTCGAGTAATCGCGAGATGTAACATTGAAAATTTTATTTCCTGTCAAACAAGATTCAAAATTTTAAAAAATGCAGTCGTCAATTTATAATCAATGCCTCAAAAATATTTCACATATATATTTTTTCACAATTTTTGACAGAATAAAAACACACACCCAATTCTATACAGATTGTCTACTTTTATATATGTATTCAATACAAAAGGTTCTGCGGAAAAATATAAATTTGATTTAACTTAATGCCCGTTTTCATTACTAAATGAAAAGAGAGAAGCATTTAAAATTCAATAAGTTCTATATCGGTGAATAATAATATTTTGAATTTAGTAACACAGCATTTCGAGTTTTTTTTAGCTTAAATTTATTTTTATGTGTTCAAATCCTTTTAAGGCTATTTTCAATAGCATTTTCATTAAACCGTTGCTTTTTAAGATTCCGAATAGAAGCCTTATCTATTATTTAATGAATTCTTAATATGATCCTTTTCTTCCAATTATGTAACATGAATTGTTTTATAATCGACATCTGACTCAGAAAACGTAAATAATAATTATGTCCTTTTTGAATCCCCAAAAATATGACAAATTACAAAATAAATAGTTTGAGTCCCAGTAATATACAATAAAAATACTGAATTATATTACAATCGCACACATTATTAATTAAATTAATTTTCTAAGAAATTTATGGGAGTTTTAACAGATAAGGATTTCACCTCAGACCGCCACGGGAAATAATGGTGCATTAATTATAATTGGGAGTTCTGTTGAGAAGTGTTAAGGTGATGAGGGATCTGTTTAAATATCGTCCTCGTCAATTGAATATGAACAAAAAAAGAAAAGAAAATGGCCGGAGTCCGTAGCAAATAGCCCGTTGGGTATTTCTCATCATCATGTTTGATTCAACAGCCCAGGGTGGACCATGGTTATTTTGAAGATTCCTCCAAGATAACCTGCCTTTTGCCTTGGGGTCCCCTGCCAATCCCTCTCCCGCAATCACCTTAAAATCCGATTCAGGCTACCATTCTGACTTTTCAGTTTCCTAGCCATACATTAAGACCAGCCTGAGACTACCGCTCGCAGGTTACCAATTTGTCTTCCTCTTTTCGGACTTGTGAAGGGATTTGCAGCAAAGATCTTCTTTACTGCATTTTTCTCATCCGTTCAAACAATATGAGAAGCCCAGTTCATTCGTTTCACATTAATACTTTTAATGGCATCAGGCTCATTGAAAACTCTATACATTTCAGAATTAAAACGTCTTCGTAAAAAGCCATTTTCTTCGACACCACCCAGAATACTTCTGAGAGACTTTTTCTCAAAAACTGAAAATTTGTATTCTCCACTTTTAGTTAAGAGACAAAGTTTCCTAGCCATACATTAAGACCAGCCTAATGAGAGCTTTATGAATAAGAAGTTTTGCCTTTCTGAAGAGAAAACGGGACTTCAGCGATGAGTAGAGTCCAAAGAACGTTTTGTTGATCAGTTTAGTTTAATTTTCATTAACGTCGCACTAGAAACAACACGAGGGCTATTGGCGACAGACCTCGTAATTTTGAACCACGATCGACACCTGAGCTGACACCCCTCTCCTAACATCCACACCACACCAAAGGGTGAGTGAGTGAACGTAAAGTTTATTGGCGCAAGAGCCAGATATGGCTGTGTTGCGCCAAACAAGATTTAACTGCGGTCTAGACGTGAAGAAATTGAAGAAAAGACAAAAATTGGTTGACAAGACCACCACCACACCAACGGGAGGACTTTGGGCCCCGGCAGATTTAACGTGCAACAGCCCCGGCTACACGGCGGGTCTTTGGCGGCCAAAGATCGAACCCGCGACAGGATGAAAACCGCCGGCCACGAATCCGAAACCTTGACCATTAGGCTACCGTGACCGTTTTGTTGGTCAGTGAAATACGATTTTGGTTCTCAGAAATGCCATTGTTTTGTGTTAACAGAGATCCAAGGTAATTAAAACATGGTACAGTTTCAAACTCACTTGGGCCAATTTTCAAATTTCTGAGAGTATCGCTTAATGGCGTTTTCATTACAGGCATATAACTGGGTTTTTAGGCTATTGTCAATCCCCTACAATTTCCGGCAATCTCTGAAGAAGCGAATGCTTCTCTCAAGACTAGGACACTCCTAGCATTGGTATCAATCAACATAAGCCAGAAGCTGAACTGATAATTATGTAGATGTTACCGCGAGTGTCGATATTTAAATCACGAATAACCTTTTCCAGGGCTGTATAGTAGATAATGCTTTAAAATATTGTAGATAATGCAGTCACCATTATTAACACTTAGATCCTCTCAGAGGACATCCATGAATTTAATTTTACATATACCGCAGCTCAATGCACACATTTCAAGTCAAAGTTGTATTATTTCTAGCGGGCGTAAATCGACACAACCAGTAATTTGATTTTCGTAAAATCTTCATTACCAACTACAATGTATCGAGTGAATACCGAGAAGTTAATAACAGTCAAATGAATGGTAATTATTTGCAGAAAATGCATTTGTATTGCATGTCTCGATAATTATGAAATCGGGTAAGGTTTTGAAGAAATTATAAAATACTAAAGAATTATAAAGATAATTATGTTTTTAATTTCGGATTAAAAATAGTAATCAAATAAAAATTTCCCTGATTAATTTGCTATATCATTATTATTCATTCACTTAATTAGAAATATGTCGTAACTACAAATGAAGACGGAGGATGCAAAACTGTTAAACAGACAAAATTTTAGAGCTATGAAAATGAACGATTGCAATAATAATTCAAATAAACAATTATTTTGATAATGAAATATCAAGTCGTTACATGTACAGAATAGAAATAAAAATACATAATAGCGTTAGATTAACAAATTAGATAAAATCAATAGCACTTTGATTTATAACAAAAGCATTCAATTCCCGATAGGTGAATCGCAAGACACTTCGATGGAATTCAGAAAATTCTGTATTTTTCCGATATTCATTGCAAAATTATAATAATTAATGCTAAAGAGTTTTATTGAAGTTTGTGATTTTTTTTTTCGATTTATCACTTGTTATTTGCACGCAAATTTAGATAAATTTTTCCAAGAATTTTTGAAGATGCATTAATTCATACTAAAAGAATTCTTTTCTTTCAGAAAACAGCTTGCTTGTATTCGAACTATTCCAGGAACTATGGTCATAAATCAAAGAACTTCCGTTAAATAATGGTCAATACAAGAAAAGTTAATTCCAGAAACTGAACTCATATATATCTGAATAATTATCGGTTCGTTGTCAGCTGTTTGATTTCCGAAAAAAAAATATATCTAAATGTCATAATACACATAATTTGATCGATTCATCGTAAGATAGAATAATAAAACATACAGGGCTAAGGTAAAAAGGTTTTAAGGACAAATTCAAATCGTCCTCAAATTTAATATCATGCAAAAAATCGTTTATAAGCAGAAGTATCAGTATAGCACTATAAAATATGGAGAGTAAATATTATCTAAAAAAATTTCGCATTATAAAGTTTCATACAGTAAATAATTCGAATTAAAAACCAACGTTTTTAAAAACAACGTTTTTATATGGCGGCAAAGTTTATTAAAAAAATTATTGAAATATTAGTTAAAACTGGATGCAAATATCTAAATATTGCATTGTTAGGCAAGTAAGAACAGTTCCCAAAATTTCAGAGCTCTAGCTTGCTGGGAAGTTGGTTAAATTAACGATAGAAAACTTGATGACACAGTGATACACACACAGACAGATACACACCAAGTGAAATACATAAAAACGTTAAAACTAACTAAAATTAATTAATTCATCCGGTAAATTAAATGAATGGAATGCATTTTTACCCAACCACCCTTGGCGACAAGAATTACTTAGCGATATTTTGCTAAATGTGGCTACCCTGTTCCGTTTTACGGACTTAAGTTAAACAAAAAATAAAATAATAATAATAATAAATAAAAGCCAGCCAAGTTTGGAGCAAATTTTTGAAATCGCGCCAAGTGATTGGGCTAAACTGCATTATTAAAGAAAATATTAATTAAAACTTATCGCAAACGTCTAAATATTGCATTGTTAGGCGAGTACGAACGATTCCCAAAATTTCAAAGCTCTAGCTTGATGGGAAGTTGGTTAAATTAACGATCGAAAATTTGATGACACACACACACACTCACACACACACCAAGTGAAATTCAGAAAAACGTTGTAAATAATTCGAGATAAAAACCAACGTTTTTAAAAACAACGTTTTTATATAGTGGCAAAGTTTATTAAGAAAAATTATTGAAATATTAGTTAAAACTGGTCGCAAATATCTAAATATTGCATTGTTAGGCAAGTAAGAACGGTTCCCGAAATTTCAGAGCTCTAGCTTGATGGGAGGTTGGTTAATTTAACGATAGAAAATTTGATGACACACTGATACACAATCACACACAGAAACACACACCAAGTGAAATACATAAAAACGTTAAAAGTAACTAAAACTAATTAATTCATCCGGTAAATTAAATGGTTGGAATGCAGTTTAACCCAATCACTCTTGGCGACAAGAATTATTTGGCAGTATTTTGCCAAATGTGGCTGCCCTGGTCCGTTTTACGGACTTAACGTTCAGCCAAACAAAAAAATCGCCAAGTTTGGTGCCAATTTTTGAAATTGCGCCAAGTGGTTGGGATAAACTGCATTATTGAAGAAAATACTAGCTAAAACTTGTCGCAAATGTCTAAATATCGCATTGTTAGGCGAGTGAGAACGATTCCCAAGGTTTCAGAGTTCTAGCTTGATGGGAAGTTGGTTAAATTAACGATCGAAAATTTGATGACACACACACACACACACACACCAAGTGAAATTCAGAAAAACGTTTTAAAAAAATCTAAAACGAGACAATATCCAAACTATGAGGCACCTTGTCTTTTTTCAGCACACTAAAAAAAAGTGAGTTTAAACGAAAATATTTCAACGATTTTAAGAAATGGAAGTATAGTAATTATTTTTCAAATCCTTTCAGTTTATCTCTACACACATACAGTAATTTTTATTTGTGTTTTCGCATGCCTATCATTTTAGATCAAATCTCGAATAATAAGTTAAAAATTTTATTTAATTTCAAATATACTTAATTTTATATAAGAATTTAATTTCAATCTTTTAAAGAAGGAAAAAAGGTTTAAAAGAAAATTTAATTTCATAAAGGACACTTTTTATATGCATATATATTGTAATAAAAGAAAACTGGCCGCGATAGTTGAGTGGTCATGGCATCGAACACCATGACTGGTGATGTTTTATTCCAAGCAAGGGTTTGAGACCTGATTCCATTAAAGATCCGTCATGTTGATTGACTTATGATTAAAATCGCACTTAGAAGCAACAAATTGGCTACTGGCGACGGATCTCGTAATTTTGAATCCCGTTCAAGTGACGAGGACAATACCTAAGCTGGAACCCATCCTCTAAATTTCTCTACCACGTCAAAAGGAGACTTGGAACTATGACAGATTAAAAGCGTATCATCCTCGCTGTGCGGCGGATCTTTAGATGCATCAAGACTTGAACCAACGACTCGACGGAAACAACGCCGGCCGCAAACTCGCGATCATGATCACTCAGCTTCTGTGACCAGAAGATCCATGGTGCAGAGGGGTAAGTGCAAGTTAAATATGTAGAGACTAAAAATCCCACGTTGGCGTGGTGTGGATCTGTAGAGTGGTGAGCCAATTCAGATGTAGTCCTCGTAATCTTATAGCGAGGGCTCTATCGCGTTTCTTCCTTCAACCAACACTTCAGGGACTGATAAATGAATTAGATGTGATGGAGCCGAACCTGCAAACAAAGGAATAGTGACCGTATTGCCAAGCTTGAGATCACAGCCAAGAAGGTCAAGGATTCGAACCCTCATCAATAAATGTTCTAGGAACTCGACCCAATTGGTTCGGTAAGAAAAACAATCTTTGTAATAGTAAGCGTTGGATCAGATGCGTATAGAAACTTTTCCACAAAGGTATGTTAAGGAAATAGTTACGTGGCCTAAGGACCGTGGCTCAAAATTAAGAGTCATACAGAAGCCAAGTCAGACTCCCAAGTGCTTCATGTTTTCGGAAACTGTCCCCATATTTCACGTACGCGTCTCGGTGATCTGGTCTAGCCTATGACTAGCCAGAATGATCAAAAGCAAGAAAAGATCATTACATATTTTACCCATCAAGTTTAAATTAAAACAGTGATTCAATTTTCAGAAACGCGTCCTATCTTTCGATCTAATGAACGAACAACACTTCATCTCCCTGTTATACAACACACAACTACCTGACGTTTCTAGTCAAAAAAGACTAATCGCAGTTTTATGCGCAAATTTCAGACAAGACTTGCGAACATAAAAAAACTGCCTCGGGTTATGTCTCGTTTTGACTGGTATTCATCAGACGCTTCAGTTACTGGGTAAGTTACTCGAAAAGAAGAAAACAAACAAATAAATAAGACTATGTGATGTTTGAATAATTCGAATGTGAAGTAAATTCAATTTATTCAAATGTACTCTATTTATTAAGTGTCAATACATATGCGTATGTATGTCTGAGAACGCATTCTTCTCCACAATTAGGTCATATATTTGAATGACATATGACATTTTGCGGGAAGCCGTTTTCATGATTAAAAATGCATTTCAAAGTTTGAAATTTTAAATCACTATTTTTAATGGGAAAACTAACCATAATCAATTGATAGTGTGTCATTTAAAATTCGGTTGCAAAGAAAACTATACTACATTGTCACAATGGTTGTATTGTGTAATTCGAAATTATAACAAAAATGTGAAACAATTCGTATTTTGTTATTGTATTGCTTTTAAGTCTAATATCTCTCTATTCTATCCTTTTTTTTTTACTCTTAAATGCATTACGTTTAAATTTTTAGCAATATGAGCCGATTTATTGACATAATATTTTTTAAAAACGCTATCAAAAAGGAAGACTCAAACATTTCAATAAAATTAGTTTGAAATGTTCTCTAATGCCGCCGCTTAATATCCAAAATTTAAGCATACTGAAATTTTAACCGTAATTACGCCCTTCAAGTTGAACTGAATTACACTTATACACGATTTATAATTACAGTTAAAATTTAGAAGGTTTATAACCTTCATCAATATAAGATTCAGTCATTAAAATGATTTAAATTAAGAATATATTATAACTAATAAATTGAAAACATATTAATAAAAATTTAAAATTGTAACTGATATATCTCTGGAAATAAGAAATGCAGGTTATAAATCGCTGCTATATGCATAACGATGGTTGCCACTAGCACAAAAAATAAATAAATAATAAAAATACAGAAGATATTAAACACATTTATGCTTTTATTTCAATCAAAAATAAAATTTATACATACAACATCAATTTAAATGTCGAAATAAATTCTGCTATTTTGTATAAGCGTAATAATAAATGCGGATGTTCACAAATTATTGTGGCCACAGCCATTCTTAGATCGTATAGTTTAATTCCATTCTTACAGGTATCGAGGATTGATTGTGCATTGATATTGCAAGAGATATATGTTAGAACACGCAGTCGATCGTATCTAAACCATACGGTAGTTCAATGGATGCAGTGCCATCGCATAGCTTATTAGCTGTCCCAATATTATTCCACTTGATTTTTTCCTGAAGGATTTTTGTTAAAGATCGCGAATTCAGCACTCCTTGATTTGGCCGCGATAGCCTAGTAGTCATGTTCGCGGGATTGCGGCCGGCGGTGACCGTCAAGTCGTGGTTTCGAATCCTAATGCCACTATCTCCTAAACGTCTGCCTCTACTATAAATTTAGATGTTCTTTTTTGGGGGGAAAGGGTATTGTTCTCGATTAAACTCTTACGCAATGCTTCGAATAACGTTTTCAATTTCACAATTTATTTTAGCATACGTACACTCATCCATGTATCGGGGCTATTGCACGTTAAATCTGTCGAGGTTCCAAGTTCTCTAAGCGTGGTGTGGAGGTGCCAACTCAAGTGTCGTCCTCGTCACTTGATTGCGGCTCAAAATTTTAAGGAACGACGCCAAAGGCCCTCGTATTGCTTCTCAGAGTGACGTTAATAAAACAATCAAAACTTTAATTCATTCAAAAATCATTTGAGGCTCCCGTCCAACGGCCATTTTGATTTCATGCATGTAATGTTAATCCTACATAATTTCTACTACCTTCTTCAAATCTTTTCTATTTATATATTTGAACGCTAAAAGGTAGAATTTTGAAGAAGAAAAAAATTAAGGAAGGTGTCTGCGGAATTACCCTGAAATTAAGTATCCTTTCTTTATATAAGTAACAAACATTTTGAAATGAATAATAAGAAATTGCTAAATTAATGCATTCTATAATCTGTAAAAATCTTAAATATCCAACGAATCTTTCATTGTCTAGTCTAAGCATTTCAATTATCAATACATTTTTGTTTTCAAAATGCTTCGTATTTCCTATTGTTATTTTACTTAAGTTTGTTAATCGTTTGATCTAATATGTATAAAAAAACCATTAACATAATCGTGTGTTTGTTTTGAAATGTATATCGTTGTGAAAAATATATTTAATTTTTAAATTCTCATATATATATATATATATATATATATATATATATATATATATATATATCCCTCGACGATAACCTAATAATTATTTCAATTGATTTTCAAACAAATTTTTAAAGTTTTGAGCACATTGCTTTCAATAAAAAAGAAAATTTAATAGCCAAAAGTTCTCAATTTAGATATTTTAATTCCAGTGCATTCAAATTTATAGAGAAACGGACAACTGGGGAAATAAATACCACTTGAAAAATAAACTCATTTGCTTCATTTCAAATTATTCTCTAACCATTTACGAAAAAATCTTTTTTTTTTTTCCCAATTTTATTAAACTCAACGGAGAAATTTTAAAAAATATCAAGATAACGTTTCAAAAATAACTTTTGTGCACATTTAACAAACATGTATGTAAGCTGAATACTCTAATGAGTGTAAAAAAGTTATGCATATAATGCACATTCTAACTTTCTAAATAAAATGCAAATAAATTTTGTGGAGGATTTCAACATAAATGATAAATATTTCTATCATCTTCCGTTATTTCAATTGTGTGTGTGAGAGTGAAAGAGAGAGAATTTGCGAAATAAATAATGCTTAATATATTAACACTAATTTAATTTATAAGTAATTAACATATTAAATTCTCGTGAAAAGAATGCGATTTTCAGTTAGAAAAATCTATTACTACTATGCGCGTTTAGAGACCATTTTAAGTAAGTATTATTTCACATAAAATTAATAAAATTATTTTCAAAATAATGATAGCAAGAATTACTCTGTATACATAATTAATAATTAAAAAATACATTCAATTATTGATAGAGAAAAGTGTTCTAAAACTGATTCCTTTAAATATTTTATTGAATATAAAAGAACTGTATCCAAAGCTTGTTGAGAGAGAATCATTTCAAACAGGAATTTTTTATTTAATTTCACCTATATAAACATTTATTTAAAATGCTTTACGCAGCCTAATCATTTATTTATAGAAATAAGCATTAACTTTATCATAAATTTATTGAAATTTAATAAAATTATTCAGTTGTCAAATAAATATATCTAGTTTTATGAAAAAGTAAAGGAACTATTACATTCAATAATTTCATAAAAACATTTTGACATAGATTTGAACGTAAATATTTAGTACATGTATTCCGCATTTTTATTGTTAAATAATTACATATAATAATTTATTACAAAAAATCAATGTGATTTAATTCTACAAAGCTCAAAAGAGACATTCTTGTCAAGTTTACTACATATTAGACAACTTATTTAGATAGTAATATTAAAAATTTAGAACATTGTAAATATTACAGTTTAAGTGAAAAACAGAAATACTACAAAATGTTTGAGGGAAAAAATATATTCTGCGTATTACTAATAGCACGTAAACATTTTTAAAAACATATGTAAAATAAGAATTTTATCCTCGCATTTACTATTATTAAAATATAATATAAACTGCATTACATTTTAATACACATTTGCTTGAGTAAGTGATATTAGGCCTCAAATTATAACAATTTACACGACTGTAAATCAATTTTTGATATAAAATTAAATGAATTAATTATATAAATAATATTTCAAATTACACAAAAAAGTGATGCATCAAAACATTTTGCGCATAAGTTTGAATTCATAATTTTCAGCTTTTTTTTTAATTAAATGTGAATGTTACTAAAATGTTATTTGACATGTAATCATTTCTGAAAATATTGCTGGAAATATTTAAAAGAAGCAGTTTCAACAAAATAGCACACACACAGTCATTATATCTATAAAATTACTGAAATAAATATAATAATGCAGAATTTAGATGTTAGATTAGATGTTAAGAATGTAGATTGTAGATGTTAAAACTTCATTAGATACTTTGATCTAATCCATATTTTCAAAAGCATTCATTAAATTATATTCTTAACAGAATAATATTTTAGATTCAAAATTACAGTTTGATCGAATTATATATAAAATGTTTTTATTATAGTTATAATTATCCGTTATATATTTTATGTAAGTTTTAATGAATGTTTAAGTAATGAGCGTTAAGTAGTTAACTTTTAACTTTTGTTTGCTTACAATGAATGCTTAATATGTTAAATTAGAGAGATTTATGAGCCAATCAACTAAGAGAAGAAAATTCTCAAAATTAAAAATAATGCAAAATAATTCAATTTTAAAACTAGTTCTTATGGCGTGTCTCTATGACTAAAAATAATAGGATTTTGCAAGTAAATTACGGATGACAATGATTATAATAACATAAATTTTAAAGTAAGAAATTCTTCCATCCAAGCAGAATAACAGTACTTAAAATCTATTTAAAATGAAAAAATAATATTAGAATTTGTGACAGTTTAACGAAATAATGAAAATTCTATTCTGAACACATACATGAAAGTAAATAAAAAGAAATAATATTTGAAACGTAAATATATTTCTTATAGATTTTAAAATTTTTTAAAAAAATTTTTTGCTTTAATATTAAACTTGTAATGTATGAAGAATATGAATAAACTAATTAATACCAATGTATGAATAATAAGACTAATACTACAAAAATTTCAGAATATCACTGCACTAACGCTGAATGACACCAGCTATAATTTATTATTATATAACTCAATACAATTGAGGTTCCTCATTATACAACTCAACAGAATATTTAAAAAATTGGAATATCTTTCAACATTTTTACCAAACAAATTGAAGATTTGTAGAAATTAGTCGCTAAAATATTAGCTCGTTTATCTGGTTTATCAAAATGGAGACATAATTCATAGTTCAATAGAGCTAGTATTTATTTCAATAAAAAATAATCCACAAAGGTATTTTTAACAAATGACACAGCCAAAAAGTATTTCTAAAATTTCAAAAATGAACAAAATTTCACTAAATAATTATATCTTTAGATTCGGTAATTTAAAATTTAACGGATTGATAAAACGGAAACTTACTTTAGTTATATAAAAATAAATTTACTTTTAAATATATAAAATCAGCAAAAAAATCATCATTAATTCATTTTATTCTTGGAAAATTACCTTAATGATTCGATTTTATAGTTTTTTTAGTATTAAAAATTAGTTATTAAAAGACTCTTTTACTGCATGTATTTTTAAACTCGCAATGTATTTCTAACATGGCTAATTAGGTCACGAGATATTTTCTTACAGGATTGGTAAAATTGAAGATATTCGTTATTAATTTACACATATAACACCATTTTCAGTGGATTTATTTCAAAAAACCTTTTAAAATATTGCAAAATAATAATACATGATTGATTATTACGAATCGAAAAAATGAATATCAATGTAATAACTATTAAAACCTTTCAATAATAATGACTAATTACGAAAAATAAATAAAATTTATACGGTATATAAATAAATTATAATTAATTAAAATTATTTGTATACCAATATCACATATAATACTATGTATTTGACATTCATTGCACAAAATTTTAAATTCAAAATATGTTTAGATAGAAAACTACTCGTAACAAATCCAACTAAATACATTTCCCTGGTTTAAAACAAAGCTTTTTTTGCATAAACAGTTGTCAAACACCACAGTGTTTGTTGTAAAAGTTTAAAAATTATTATAAATAATCAAATAAACCAATCTCACCGAATTAAATGTTACAATGTCCAATTTGCTACACCGACGTTTAAGGTGAAAAACACATCGTTGAGTGCATAAACCAACACAAAACCGATAAAAGAAATACACAAAGACAAAAGAACAAATAACATTTTTGCGTATTTAAAAAAAAAAAAAAAATCACTTACGATTTCTCGTTTCGAAAGTCCATGCTGCAAAAAATGTTTCGCCCATTGAATCTTGATATCTCTAAAAGAAGCATTCTGATCCATTTTGTACCGAAAAAAGCCTGAACATAAACAACACTTGTATACAAATCCGAGACAGCTGAAGCGTTTCAGCCATACACACACTGTTTTCTTTTCTCTGTTTTCACAGTATGCTGGTCACTTTTAAACTAACGATTAGAAAATCAAAAGGGGGGAGAAAAGGGAGACAAAGAGTGGAAAAAAGGAGACGAAGATTAAAAGATCTTTTTCCACTGTCTACCAAACGTTCTGCAAACGGACCCACGACTAAAGGTGCATTTCGAGACAGCCACGGAACCAATATCAGAAGGGACCAGACACAACAAACAACTTGTGCATATCAAAAACGAAAAGAATAATAAAATAAAATAAAAGAAGGAGGGAAGAGAAGAAGACAACATCAACTTTCTCTTCTCTCTCTCATGGGTGAATCGCTTCGTAAGATCCAACCCACTTGGTTAAGGGTTATTGTTCCCTGAACCGTTTCCGTCAAAACAACGCGGGTTTTCGCCTAGTATGACGTGGAAAGAATGAACCAAAGAAATGCAAGGGAAACAAATTTTGTTGCGGATGATGATGATGATGTCGGATTATTATTACTACTTTTTTTTAGAAGTTTTGTTTTTGTTTCTTTTCGTTTTGAAAAAAAATTCGTCATTTCTCGATTTGGGCGGTAGGGATTTTGTTTCTTCCCTACCGTAGGGAATCGTGCATGTAGGAGGAAACCCACAATACCGTTGCAAATGATGAGTTGATGGTTATGAGTGATGGTAAGGCTAAGTTTCCGGCTTTATTATTATTATTATTATTATTAATAGCGTTTCCGAACCGCAAGGATTGCAAAAGAAATTCGAACGGTTTGAGGAAAAAGGATTTACTGTAAATAGAATTTAAAGCGTTAGTGCTAGTAAAAAGGTAATGAATTATTAAGGAGCATCGTACTTTGTCTCTTTAGACAATATATTAGTTTACTGTATAAAATTTGAAATTTGATCATAAAATTTGATAAAAATTTGATTCATAAAATTTGATTTCTTCTAACAAACATTATATTGTTGACCTCGAACTGCCATATAGAACTGTAAAATATTCTTTCATACCTTTTCATTTTAATATGATATTTTTATCAATTTTTTTCTCTCTTGAATTTCCAATATAGAGTGATTTCAGAATCAAGTTTATTTCTTTTCCTAAGAAAATTGGAATTTTTTAAATAATTATTCTTTAACGAATACTGATATTGTATCCGAGATATTCTTGTCCATTTTTCTTCCCCTAACTTTAATTCAATATTTAGAATTATTTGCTTATTATTATAGTTAATTAAGTGAAGAAAAAAAAATATTTTTTGAGAAATGCTTGATACGTACATTGATTATAATTATGTAGATGCTTTTCTTTTCAAAATTTATTTATAGCTTTCAAACATTACTTAGTGCGCTACTTAAAAATAGCGAGTCAGATTTGAGACTAAGACTTTTAAAGACCACCCACTTTATTTGAATAATAATACAAAATAGTGCCGCAGTCTCATTTTACGATATTGTAAGACATTAGAGCTCATTACTATTTATATGGTTTAGAATCGATTATTACAATAAAGCGAACGAGGAAAAAAAACTTTCAGGATATTCTTTTTATTATTATATATTCAAATTATGATTATCAACTACGTTAAGAAATGAAAAATATCAACAACACTTAAAACAAAAAGCGGTTATGGATACAAAATTAATAAAAAAAAAACATATATTAAGATATTTCCAAATGAAATTTTTTAAATGACCATTTTGAAATCTTTACAAAATATACGCTTCAAGTTATAGTCAAAGTATTTATTTAAATTGTTCTTTTTATTTTTTTTATAATAGATTATATATTAAGTTTAAATTTAACGTAATGGACAATTTTCCCCCCATTTCTCAAGTAATTGATGTAATACATTTCTATTTTAATATTTGATGATAACAAATAGACGAAAAAAAAATTCTTTATAATTATTTTAGTATTAAATATAAAATTCAGATTTTAGCATTTTAAATACCATTTTACTTTGATACCTAATTTTTCGATTCAGGATTAAAGAAAACTAAATTATGAAAAAACATTACACAAAAAAAAAAATCATATAATTACTCGATTGCATCCTATTCTTTTGGTTCTACAATAAAACTTGAAGGCAGAAAAAGACTATCAAGTTAACCTATAGCAAGCACATAAGTGAGGAAAATTTTTGAGAATTTATATTTAATTCACTAATTTCTACACAATATTGAATAGTTTATAATCATTTGAATACTTTTTAGATTTCTCTCACTTCGATTCTTAAAAAAATTCTAAAACAAAAAGACCATGCATATTGTTGTCCACAGAACAAGATTTACAAAAATAGTTCTTTAATAAATAAGATTTCTGTTTCGGAAAGATGGTTAATTGCAAAGTTATATACAAATTAAGGTTCGAGTTTTGATTTCACCAAAGAGCGAAGACAACGGATTGCCTACTTCAAAAAGACATGCAGGTCCTTTGAGAATCATAATAACTAAATTTAAAAGTAATCTTTTACAATCGCATAATTTAGGACTTTAATGAGGATAAGTGTTATCAAAAAAAATCATTAAGTTGAATAATAAGGGTTTTGTAGCAGTTGGTTCGAGTCCCGATGCCACTAAAGACTTTCGATGCGGGGCTGATGCGCAATAAATATATGGAGGCTCAATACCCGATTGTTAATTTTGTGTGATAGTTTGGTGAAGGGTGCCAATTCTGGTGTCATTCTAGTCACTTGACCGATATTCAAAACTGCGACATCTGTTGCCAGTATCCGTCGTGTTCTTCAAAATACGCGGTTCAGATGTAGTGCTCGTCACTTGACCGAGGCTCAAAATTACGAGGTCCGTCGCCAATTGCCCTCGTGTTGATTCTAGTGCGACGTTAATAAAAACTAAACTAAAAAAAAAACCCTCAAAAGTATGATGTTAACATAACTATAATCAATCAATTCTTATGTTATATTTAAGTTATCATTTAGTAAAGCATCAAAATCCTACTGCAGCGTGATGTTGAAGATATAAAATTATAAAATTAAGTTACATATCAGAGTTGCTAAACTACATCACTTTTGGAAGCCACATTTTGGAAAAAGTTATCTGAACGAGCCGTTTATTTAGTGTTGCCAGTTGGAAGTAGAAAAATTTTCCCAGATTACGTTCCATTCCCCCGCCCCCAAACAACACTATTTCGTAATTTTTTTTCTGCTCAAGACAGTTTATCCAAGACAAAGCAGTGGTTCAACTACCGAGTTTTGAAAACAGGTTACAGAACAAAAAAAAAAAAAATCCTTAAATCAAACAATGTGCTCTAAGACTAATCTCAATTTTGTGCATTTTATATTGTTGCGAATGTTTGTATTCAACATTTAAATTTATTGAAAACAAGCTACGGTCTATTTTAATTGACGTGTGTTTAACCGAACTTGTGCGAACTACCGTGACAAGTCATCAGCTAAATTTTCGGCAAGAATTTAAGTGATGGAAAACATGCATAAAGCCTCCCCCAGCGCATCTAACTCTTAAAGAGAATTTCTTCACAAAAATGTTTCATAGAATCAATATTTTTTATTTATGTTTTTCAATTATATTATTAAGTTTCTTAACTAACACAGGAAATGAAACTAAATAATTATATATATACTTTTGAACACATTCACCAGCTTAAATTTATTAATAAATTCTTAAAAAGAAATGAAATCACCTCATTACTTTTGGTTATCGAGTAATTTTAGTTTATCATATTTCACACATATATTTTATTCGCATAAGAGCCATAAAACTCAGCTGGGAGAGCCACGCTTTGACCACCCCTATTTTATAACAAATGTAGGCAAATGCAGTTATTCGCCGAGTTCGGTTACAAGTGAAAATTTAAATGTTTTTTGTTATTTCAGACTCTTTTTCAATGAGTGATAGTCGATGAGTAACGGTTGGGTTTAACGCTGCATTAGCCAACTCTGGCTATGCGGCGCCAAACATTTGTGGGAACATTTGCAGCATTCTTGAAAACCACAGTCAGAAAAAAATACCTAAAGGAGACAAAATACTAATATATAAAAAAAAATTCAAGTGAAAGTTAAGATCTTAAATTTGATATAAAAGTCTAAAAAACACATCTGTGGTGTGAGGGTCCCTTACGAAACTATTTTCACTCAATCTTGTTAAATTCATAAAGTAGCTGGTAATTTGTTACACAAATTTAAAGAAGAGGGGGGAGGATTAGTCCAGATGTTCTGATATTTTTATTTTGATTATCAATAAATCCGTGGAGTTTACACACAGCAGGTGCTATCAAAGGACTTGGGCAACACTACCACTGGTGCACTCAGAATATTCGTACGACTTCGTACGTTGCCATATATTTCAAAACTAGTGAGAATCACGAAAAACTAACAAATTTTACGCGGGATTTTAAAAATTTGATCAAAGATGTTCGTCACATATACTTCTTAATGCATTTCTGTATTTTACTCAAATTTTGGATATAAATATTTTGCACTTTTTTTCCTCTTAATTACGTTTTCTATGTCGTATCCCGCCAAGTAGAGGGGATGATGCACGTTAAATATGGTCGAAGTGCCAAATCATCCCGTTGGTGTGGAAGTTTGGAGAAGGAGAAAAACAGCTCAAATGTCGTCCTCGTCACCAGACTGAGGATCAAAATAACGAGGTCCATCGCCAAAAGCCCCGAGTTGCTTCTCAGTGCGAAGTTAATTAACAGTCAAAATAACATTTTTTTTTATATGAACAATCTACATACCACAAAAGACTTGTGCAGAATATGTACATAATTAATTTGAATTTGTGTATTTAATAAACGTTAAGTAACTCTGGTGTGACAGTACCTCCTCCTTAATCCGGCGTACGATGGATTGGCAAATTCAACGATCCAGCACGGATCGAGACGTTCGCTATCGGATTTTTACGACAGGTCGCGATACAACGCAGCTCGCATTTTCACCCAGTGCTTAACGTAACTGTCAGTTTTCACCTCACTACAGTATTCCCTGTTTTCCAGTCGGCTTACTTATCACATTTGCACAACATTACAGCTGTATACATACAGTGTACTGTGCAGTAAAATGCTCTCGAAACTCGCAACTTGTTTTAACATTTATTGTACTGTCCAAATTTTTCTTTTGTGCTGTGCTTCATTTAATTTAACAGTAGCTTATGTAACGAAATATTTTGTCGGATATTTATATCGTCCGCACTAATGAGCGTAAACACAATCATTAAAATTTTTATCTATAGTGGCTTATCTTTGTTATCCCCGTGAAAACTCAATTGATGCTCGATAATCCGGTAAAATTGCTGGTCCAGACGTGCCGTACGAAAGAGCGCTTACCGTACAGATTGTTTCAATATGTCTTAAAACAAAACAATGCGCATCTGACATTAAAAATTCGAGTTAAAAATAAAGAGTTAAGTTTTACAAACATTCCACACACATCGAAAGATATATTTTCCTTCAAAATATTTATTATTATTATCTGTTGATGTAAATAATCTTAGATTTTTCGATTGTTCTGACGTCAGAAACACCAAGTAAATAATTTTCATTGAGAAAACACATATATGCCTACTCTCTATACCTGAATGAGTCATTCACACATATTCCCAAGTTATAAAAATCAAGCGACGTTTTTTGAAATTGTAACAGAAAAAAATGTGTAATACTTCTTGTCGCGCATTACATAAAACGAATAACGTTTATTGCAGTATTTATTTAGTTATATTTTTATCAATTATTTCATTTTTCGAGTTTTTATTATTAATTAATTAATTTTATTTTTATAATTATTCATTTTATTTTTTTATTTTTATTAGCATTTATTTCATTTTTACTATTATTTATTTTATTTCTATTACTTTTTATTTTATTTATATTATTTTTTACTTATTTTATTATTATTTATTTATTTTTTATTACTTATTTTTATTACTTATTTTTATTTATTTATTGGTTTCGAAAGCAGACATTAGTCACAGTTTTATTAAATGGAGTTTTTTGTTTAATAACAATAAACCACTTGATTTTTAAGCAATGAATCATTTTTTGAACACATTTTTTCTTTGATTTATTACAATGTGGATCACTATATTCACTGACAAAGAATTATTAATTGAGATAAATTTGTTAAATCGTAAATGACAAAAGTTTCCAAAGAAAAGTTTACATTTAAAGCATTAAAGAAATATTCAAATCAGACATAATTTAATATTGTTCGTGTGGCAAAAGAAATATTTTAAAAATCACACAAATTGTTTATATCTTCTCGGCGATATTTTTTTCTTTCGTCAGACACAGACAAATTCTTAGAATAATTTAAAGTTTTCGAAAGAATGATTTTTAATTAATATATTATGAAATGAAGATACATACTGCGAATTCTTTACAGCATTTTTTCCGCTTATAAACGCTCTTTATTTTTATATAAATAATTTCTATCTTTAAAAAATCAGATTATTTACACGAATTCGTATAACAATTATTAGTCTTTCGAACAACAAAAATAAGAAATTTAAAAGCACGAAAGTAACTAAAATAGCATATTTGAAAAATGCACACACATTACTACATTTCAACTTCTGAATCTCCCGAAATAACTGCCCATAAATTTTAAAATATAAAATTATTCACAGTCTTCACAATGAATTGAACCTACTAATACATCCTAAAGATATCGTGATCATAAACAACGTAGGGATTTTTTGTAGGGAAAAATGCAACAGGAAAAAACAACCGTTTCCCATCTATAGCTGAATTATCAAGAGGTTGGGTTTGAATGAGCACAGCATTCTTATTGGTTGATTCCTTAAAACATAGAATGCTATGAATGGCTGTGGATAAATGACGTGGAAAATTTAACTAGTTTTGCTTGACACTATTTTAAATTATAGTTTTGAGAATGATGCAACCGAAATGAAATGACTTAATTGCGAAAAAATGAGCCCTAAAGCAAGATGTGAATACAAAAATTATTTTTTGCAGAAGTTCAATCCAGTAATAATTGAAAAAAGACCTTCTTATTATTTTCAACAGACCAAGTTTCGTAACGTTTTCCTGACACTGGTGTTCTTTGAAATGAGAATATATAATCCGATTTAAAGTGATTTAATTGCTCGGTAGTGAAAGAAATAGTCAGATAGGGATTAAAATTAATTGCGCATAAGATGTTGCATACTAATTGCAGCAATAATCAATAATTTTAAAAATGGAACTCATCGGAACGGAAATATCATTTTTGCAATAAAACTACTATCTTCTCGTAGTAAAATTACTATTTCTATGAATGAAACTATCTTCTCGTAGTGAAATTACTATTTTTATGAATGAAAATACTAATACAAATGAATATTCGATGAGTGTATTGATTTATTGTTTATTGGAAACGACACGAGGACTATTGACTACTGAATTTGTAACTTTGAACTTCGGTCAAGTGACGTAGACGACACCTGAGCTGGCATCTCCCTCCCGAAATTTACACACCACGCCAACGAGAAGACTTGGGACCTAGACCGGATTTTAAGTGCATCAGCCTCGGTACATGGATGAGTATGATAAAATGAATTGTGAACTTCAAAACGTCTTTCGAAGCACACATTGTGTAAGAATTTAATCGAGAACAATGACCCCTCCTTTTTTTTTTGTTCCAAAAAAATTATGGCAGTGATTATTTTTAAATCAAAATTAAAGTGATTTTCTAATGATTTCAGTTAAGTTCTAGGTCCCGTCTACCGGCCATTTTGGTTACATGAACGTAATGTTAATACGGAATTCCGACTACTGTTCTCACATCTTTACTATTTGCATGCAATAAAATGCATCTGAAAGAGCAAAATGTAAAGATGATTTTTAAGGAATTACATTTTCGCTCCGATTTTCGAAAGTATTTTAAAATATTTTTAAAGACCAGAAAAAACCCACATACGAATAATTGAAATAGGGGTAAAAATATTTTTAAAATCGCAGGGAAAATGTAACTCCTCAGATACCTTCTTTATTTTTTGCTCAGTCGGATGCACTATTTTAATACAAGTAGGTAAAATAGTAAAGATTTGAGAACGATAGTCGAAATTCCTCAGGATTAACATTACGTTCATGAAATCAAACTGACCGTTAGCCTTAAGCGGGTTTTTTCCCCTCCTCCTTTTTTTTTTTTCGTGATTGACTCAAACACTAAGAGTATAGTGTTATAAACTCCATTTTCAAAATCCACCCATTTTTCTTCATTTTTGGGATCGTTGTTTCAGACTTCGCATCGGTCGTTGTTTTCAGCATTTTTTAAATGTCGTTAAGAAATGCGGAAAGCCCGGAATCTGCTAAAACACTATGAGGTAAAAAATTAAACGAATGCGTTTTTCTGAGGAATGCAACAACAACTAAAATATTTCAGGATATCTTCTTTAAACGATGGCCATGGTATATCAGTTCCTCACCACGGCAGATGAGAGTGCAGAAACCACCGAAAATTAATGCGCGGAAATCTTCATCATTTTACACGACACATTTTGATGCGGGATCGAAGCTACTAGCTAAAAACTTAGTTCTTCAGATTGCGGCAGAAGCAAACAATTTAAGTAAAATCAGAGATATGTTTTGATTTTTACGTTACAATCACGCTCTCCAGCAGTTGGAAGCAATGGAAGAAGAAGGAATATTAACATTTCCTCCTCACAATTGTTTGAATATATCTCCCCACCACAACATGAATAAAGTTGTAGAAATAATACTAAAAGCTACAAAATATTTGAAATTCCACATTATCGTGCGTACTTTCAAATCTATTCAATGGTCGCGGTAGTCTAGTGGTCACGGTCGAGGACTCGCGACTGGCGTTGTTTTCGACGAATCGTGGGTTCGAATGCTGATGCAACTTAAGATCCGCCGTGTAACGGATTAATGCACATCAAATCTAGTCGGGATTCCAAATCCTGCCATTGGCGTGGTATGAAAATTTGCAGAGGGAAGTGCCAGCTTAGGAGTCGTCCTCTTCACTTGACAGAGAACCTAAATCCCGGGATCCATCGTAAATATCCCTCATATAGCTTCTCAGTGCGACATTAATAAATAATCACACAATCAAACCTATACAACACAGTCGAATTTTTGCCCCATTTTAATTAAGAACAGTACAAAAACAATTTGTGAAAATGGTCGTAAAATAATATTGCAGAAACAGACTAAGATATTCCTAATTCGTATACTGTATATATAATACTCGTTGAAATGCAATCGAATGTATTATTTATACAAGAGCAGTCATGTATATAAATTTCAATAAGGCATTTTTCTTGCTGATTAGTGAAACATATACATAAATTTACTGCATAATCCAAGAAATAAAAAAATTAATTTATATAGATACTATACAGATAAACATGTTCTAATTTCACCATAATTTTCTTTGTAAATTATTATCACATTTTCTTATCGTAACATGTGTCTCAGATGAAATACCTCTTACGCATGATCATTCCTATGCTTATTAGCTGATACCAAAGAGGAATATATCTTGGAAAACTAGCCGAATTCATTACCATTACAGGAACAAAACACCCTCTTTTACGTTCTAAGTGATATTTACTCCAGCTTACGAGATAGTGAATGGTGTAGGCGGACTTAAAAAGGGGGCGTGTACGGAGTATACGCTCTTCATACTGCAAAATTAATAAGCATAACCAATATGATATATGTAATCCGCCATGTTAAAATATGGGCACGGGGAAAGTTTCCACGTCCGCTTAAGATGGTGGGAGATTACAAACTTTTATCTCAAGATTAGAATGCATGTTTTCCTTGTCTAATTAGATCGTAGGCTGTAGCAGCTCGTAAATAACGGATTTTAAGCATAAAATTAAACTGTAGGATATAAAAAGATGCATTTCCTCCATAGACAAGAATGTGTCCCATTTACTATTGAAATCTGATGAAAAACAGAGTTGAAATTCTATAATTTTATAGAAAGATTGTTAGAAAGAGATGACCTCGATACATTTCTTCAGTCCATTACGAGTAGATTTTACACTTTGGTTCTATAAGTAGGCAATGGAAAATAAAATTTTATTTAAAAAAAACGTGGATTTAGACGTGTGAGTTAGAAATAAAAATTCAAAAAAAATTAAGGCTCCGTCTACTAGCCATTTTGATTTCGTGAAAGTAATGTTATTCCTATGGAATTTTTACTACCTCCTCAAATTTATGTTATTTTACCTGTTTGAATGTAAAGAAGTGTATCCGAAAAACCAAGAAATAATGAGGGTTTCTGCGGGATTACATTTTCTCCCCTATTTTGAAAAACACTTTGGAATATTTTTAAAAACCAGAAAACCCACAAACGCATAATTAAAATAGAAGTAATTAAAAAAATGATGAAAAATGTCATTCCGCAGACACCGTCGTTAGTTTTCATCTTTGGTATGCACTTTATTGCATTCAAATAGTTCAAATAGTATAGATTTGAGGACGGTAGTAGAAATTCCATAGGACTAACATTAAGTTCGCGAAATCAAAAGGGCCAGTAGTTGGGAGCCTTAATTGAGTGAAAATTATAAAAAATCATTAAAAAAATAATGCGAAGTTTTTTAAAAAATGAGATATATTTAATCTGGTGGTTAATGCTCTTTCTTTTTGTCAGACGTTTTTATAAAATCAACTTTAATTACGAATGATACACACTAATCTTCTCTTTTTAGAATAGTTTTCAGGATATATTTAAGATAATTGGGATAGAAAACCAGATTCAGTTAAGTTAACAATTCATAATTTTGTTTGTATACTAATAACAATTTTCTTTTTTTTTTTCTTCTTTGAATTAATAAGAAAAATAATTCAAATAAAGAATCAAAAAATTATTTAATTAAGAAATTAATATGGAAAATAATTCAAAGGAAAAAGAAAACTAATCATTTCTAACAATTAAATTTTCATTGGAAAAAAGGAGGTTCTAATGAAAATTTAATTTTCTTACTTAGTTGATTGGTAATATTTTTTATTTAAATCATATAAAACAATTCTCGTGCACCACAATATCACACAGGGCTTATAGAAATAAGTAAAATAATATAAATTTAAGTAAAAGAAAAGCAAATTGTAAAACAAAAATCATAAAAAAAATCAGTGAAGGGTAAAAAATGAATAAATATACAAAACAAATTAAAGAAGTTACAAAATCAAAACGATGATGTCATAAAACAAAACAATGAAATAACAAAATCAAATCAATAAAGTTACAAAATAAAGAGAGCGTAACTTTAATGGTAACAAATTGGGAAAATTTAAAGATCTATTGATTTTGAGAACATGCATTTCTTTTTTTTTTTATTTAACTTTGAACAAAAAGGAATAAGATGTTCAACACTTTGCTCACAACAAGCACTACATTCTCAAAATTTAATAGGGCACAGTTTATGCCTGTTTAGTTTCACTAAAAATTACCATGACCAGAAAGAAACTGAGTGATTTTAAAACTTTTATAAAAATGATGTCACGACAATCTATGTGGATTGGTTGGAAAAACTTCTTTGTCAACCGAGATTGATTTGAGCTGATTGAATGTCCAAATCATTTCAAAGTGAGACCACATTTTCTTCGTCTTTTTTTCCTTATAAAAGGGTTTGAGAATATTAAATGAGAAATAACTATCTCGTTTGGTTGTAGTCTTAGCCAAGAAATCCGAGAATTCCAGAATAGCCACGAAAAAAAGGAAAGGACGCAAGGATATCTCTGTCCTTAAGAATTCGTTTTCTGTTTTGAATTATTACAATAAATTACAGCAAGATGAAATATTTTCAAGAGTTTCTGAGAAAGAAAGGAAATCTGAATAAATCAAATATTTAGAAACAACTTTATGCTGTATGATCCATTTGATAGTATGCACAATGCTTAAATGTTCGGCAATAAATGCGGTACATACATCAAGGTTTCTGAATTGATGATGTTCAATTTCAATACCATTCTTATAAATTACAAATGCAAAACTAACCAGGTTATTAATTTTGCTGCCATAAATAAAGCAAACAAACGGAAAGTCTTCTTCAATCTTAATGTGGTAGCTAATTGAGTGGATGGCACTCCGCTCTGATGGATGAGGGAGACCGGAAAGTATCATTAAGCAGTCGTAGCTTGACACAGATGACGTAGAGAGATTATCTTTGAAGGCAATATTTTGGAGGATAAAATATCAATGAGAGGAAAGTCAGAATCTGCAAAAAAATGTTTAAATAACAGAACGATAAACAGAGTTGACAATTAATAAAATTCTCCTCTGGATACGCCGAAGGAGCTTGGAATTGATCTTGTGAAGAGTAGGACTCAAAACTCTAGAGCCATAAATAATGAAAGGCCTAGCTTGTAGATGAGATCATGAACATTGGAATTAATACCATAAAAGTTACGGTAAATACGGCTTAATCCTTGTTGTGTAATTTCACACATTTATTGGAAATATAGACATTGTGTTTTTCCCAAAGAACACTTGAATCAGGAAGGTCCCAAATATTTAATATCCTCAACAGAAGCTAAAGGGATGCCACCTAAGAGTAAGTGAGTAGTGTAAAATGGAACGTTCCCTTTTCTAGTAATCAAAACAGTAGATTTCGCAGGAATAAATTCTAATTTGAATAGCATTGACCACTCAGATGCGAGATTTAAGGAATATTGAGCACGAAGAAAATTAGTAGAAAAGTGCTTGCCCTGAATTATTTTGTTAAAATATTGGTAAACTATATGTTTTCTTTTATATCACCTGTTCCAGCTCATATTTATTGATACATATGTAAATGCCTCTTTAAAAATCTGTTGATTTAAATCTTCCCAACGTGGACAGGTAGACTCCTTGGAGCACTATAGAAGTTTTAAAAAGGGTCTATAGCATTCCAAGGGTCTATTTAGTATTGATATTTTTTCTAAATAAGATTTTATTTAATTTTTAAGTAATATAATTATTAGGTAATAATATCCGTTTAAAATATGCATAAAGATAATATAGATTTGAATAGAAAGTTACGATTCACTCGTTTAAAGCGGCATGTCATGTCGCTTTTGTATATGCGCCGTTGGCTTTTACTGGATTACCAACATGCGCCGATTCACTTTTATACATGCACATGAATGACTTTTGTATATGTATAAGTACAATCTGTGTTTCTGAAATCTTGTTTATGTTTGTAAAATTGAAATTGGAAAATAGTGTGTGTGTGTATATATATATGTATATAAATAATACAAAAATCTAATAAACCACTTTTTCCTAATTTTTTGTTCCATATTCTTCGTTACATTGTTATCTTTAAGTTTTGTATGTAAAATTATTAGTATTGTGATTATATATTGTATGTTGTTTATTGTAGAGAAAAATGTAAGGGGTTCTATAAAGAAAATTGTTCTTTTAAAAGGAGTCGAAGTCGGAAAAAGTTTGAGAACCTCTATTTTAAATTATTGTTTGTTGGTGGGCTATAGGATAGTTCTTTTCCTTGGGACCGGTTTTTGTAGTCCTTGTTAGAGAGCTCGGTTCCCTTGGATGTGTAGGGGGAAGACAAATTTAAGTGTTTATATATTAAACGTCAGTCAAAAATATTTTTTAAAAAGTAGTTATTAAATTTCTTCGAAAGAAATTTAAAACCCCTCTTTTTCGCTCGGGGTAAATTCAGGGTTTGCTACTCACATCAATTCAAAAACAATATTAAATCTAACATTTCTTTAAATCATTTTAAACGGCCATCATTTGTAGGATAACTATATATAAACGGGATGTAAAATTTTAAAAACAAATCAATTTCTAATATTTCCACGTATTGCTGCAATCACCACGATCATTAAATGGAATACTTTAAAAACTTGTAAAAAAAAGGAATTACTCTTTGAAAGTATATATTTTAACTGCAGTAACATTTATAATCAAAACAACGAAATTCAGTTTATATTTAAGCATTCTACTCTTGTATAGTAATCGAGCACGCGTTAAGTAATAATTAATAATTAAAAAAACTCAAAATAAATTTAAGAATAATTGTGTATATATCTAAAGTTTTATTTTAATTTCCTTTCCTCTTATCCGATTGAATTCGCTGAACAACCTTTTCTAATGATGATAAACAAAACTTTTGTAACAAACCTCAAAAAACTTATAAAAACAAAGTCAAATTAATCTTTTTGTTTAATGATTGTTATTGAGAAAGCATGTACACACACACAATTGCTTTTCTTTCCATTTGATGTTGATGTGTTACATACGTTACTCAAACAAGTTAAATCATGCTAGTTTGTAAACGTTTTCATTGCTATGCATATTTTCGTCATGCAACAGTTTTTTTAAAAAAAATATTGATGCGAGTAATAGGAGTGAAGGCCTATTAAGTTTGCTTTTCAGAGTGCTTTTCACAATAGTAATTTTTTTTTGTTTTAAATATCTGATAATGAACAAGCAAATCATATACTTTTCTAAACGTCTTGAAGTATGTTTTCGAAACAGCATTCATACGATTAGGAAATTATGCTTGCATGAAAAGGGAAAAAAAGAATTTTTCTTTATATCCCAGATAATTTAATTTAAACCTTAATGGTTAAAAATTATTTTGCTAATTAGATTGTACGTTGAAATTATTTATTTACCGAAAGCGGAATACGAACAGATAAATATTGTTCCGAAAGAAAAAGATAAAATAAATATTACTTGGATTGAATATTACACGATGAGTGTTGGAACGGGAAAATACATTAAACAATGGAAATCTTGAAAAATATTTTAATAAAATAAAGAAATACATGATAAATAGTAAATATGAGAAAATGGAAAAAATGTATTTATATAATGAGATAAAAATAGTGTATGGTAAGATAAATGTCGTTTTGAAAAATACACAGTGAAATCTATGGAATAATACGAGTTAAATGATATTTTTAAAAAGTAACACGAGGTCAATGGAAAATGAAGAAAATTATTTTGAAAGAAAATGATGAGATGAATGCCATCTTGAAAAAAAAAATGAACAATATCAAAAAAGGATAGAATTATTATAATTTTGAATTGTAGCCATTTTTAGAAATTTGAATTTACCTTATATTAAAGAGATATTAACAAAGAAATTTGCAAACGCTTATTTTTAAAGAAGAATCATATTATTTTATTAATGTTTGTTTTCAAAGTGAAAAAAAAAACTTTAATAGCGAGAACACAGAGCATTCTTTTTTAAATAAATGATTGGCGATAAATTCCTGAGTTGAATTAAGTAATCAGAGTTCTTAATTTAAAGATAAATTATGTTAATTAATAAAAAATTCTACGAACGGAGAAAATTATTTAAATTTAAATCCTCACTAACTTCAAAAATGAAATTTTAAGCTATAATTTTCTCTTATAATATATATAAAAAGTATTGCTTTCAGAAAATTCAACGACTGTCGTACATACTGCATTTAGATATGTTTTATAAAGTTTACGTATAATGGTTTCTCAATCCATTACAAAATCCCATTTTCCTAACCATATAATTAAATTTACATTAGCACAACAAACACACGATGTAATGAACCAACATACTAGTATTTTTGAGAAAGTTGTTACTCTTTAAAGTTACATTATAAATTAACAATCGGATGAACTAATTCCAATGGAAATGCAGTGCCAATGAGAAGACAGAAAAGGTAAAAAAAAGTTGAAAAGCTTAAAAATTTCACTGGGAAATTTTTTTCCCTAATGCACAGCACATTAAATCAACAAAAATCAAAATGAATTCGAACAAACGGACATGTAGAAGGTTATTTGAATCAATCCTCGATTTGAATCCATTAAGATGTAGCAATATAAAAGAACATCTTCCTGGTTTTTCGTTATGAATCATTAGTTGTTTTAAACGGAATATTACTTTTAATACATTTTTATTTCAAAATTGTTTCAAAGAAAATTATAGGGGGACAATTAAACAGACATTACAATATTTCAAGAGGAATGTCTTCCTGAATAATTGGCAACATGGATCGAATGCAAAGAAGAAAATTTGAAAAAATTTATAGAAAAAAATAGCCATTCTAAAGTCAACAATGTAATTCTTTAATCTATGTTAGACTACTATTCGAGTGTAAAGAGCCTAAATATATAGAAGTACGTTGATAAGAAATACAGTCATTTCCTTCAGTTTAGTTCTTCATTTGAAACATTGCTTTCGCGCATTTTAAGAACGACTGGGATTGATTTGATGAATGTTCTGAAAACCACATAGACGGCAAATACGAGCAACTTGCACAATCAGATGAGGACAGGTTAAAACTACCAAAGATAATTCAAACAATAGTGTCTATATAATTTAAATAATGAACACTCAATCCTTCGCATTTTGCGTTTTATCACGCACAATATAATTTTTTTCCAAAAAGCGGGTTTATGATATTACATGGTTAAACTATCGTTAACTCAATAATCTGAAACATCACGTGCCGTAGCGTATTAAACTAATGCGCGTTAAAAATAGAAACATTCGAATTCATTTGCATAAACAGGAATCGTCTGCTTGCGAACTAATTCCCTGTCATGTCTCTATCGCTCATTCATCACTAGCCAACTGCATAACAACAACAGAAATATTGCAGTCGTCGGAGAGTTAGAAGATTATGGAACTGATAAAAACGTAAATTTCTGGCAATTCGGGCAGTATCAAAAAAAAAAATCTGAATTAAATCCCACACCTGCTCAAAAATTCCCTTTTGAAGTAAACTATTATATTCATTAATAATTCGTAACAAAAAAAAACATAAAAATTCCTTTAAATATTGCACATTACACGAGTTCGCATTTATATATAAAAAAAAATCTCCCTTACTTTAAAATGGGTCTGTACCATTTGAGAAGCTCCGAGAGTACACATAATTCAAGTAAAAAACGAAGAAACAAATTCTTGCAATTCATTCGAAGGGATTGAGTCGTATTTTGCATGAGACGTATCAAAATCTGAATTATATACTCGGATGTGGGGGGGAAAAAAGATGCCGTTGTTTTTTATGCATAACTATTGGAGGCCTACTAGTTAAGCTGCACGAATTACACATAATAACGAAGCAGATAATCTGTAATACAACTGAATGAGATAGTAGGTGGTTAGTAACTGTTTATCATTTAAAAACCATTTTAAATGAAAGATACCTGACGATAAATGCAAAAAATTATTCATACTAATAAATAACTAACGGAGAAAATTTATAGCTCATATTCAAATTAACTGCAACTTAGTTAGGTTTAGTTGGTACTTAAAGCCGGTGTATCTAAAGACGTTGATAAGAATTACATGAAAAATTACGTAAAATGGTTGAAATTATCATTTTATCACCAGTTTTTATTTAAAAGGGCTTAAAAATATAAATTTTCATAAACAAATGGATGCATAGATTACGAATGAATAACTAACAGTGAAAACTTATAACTCATATTTAAATTAACTGCAACTTAGTTAAGCTCAGTTGATATATCAAGCCGGGGTATCTAAAGACGTTGATAAGCATTCTAATTTCAGATGTAGAATGATTGAAATAATCATTTTATCGCCATTTTTTATTTTTGGGAGCGTAAAAATATACATTTTCGTAAACAATGTGAGTGAATAGATTACAAAATACACAGTCCACACTATTCCTTTCCTTATGAGTTATTGCCCATTAGTTATTTAATTATTCATTTTAGTCCAGATAAAGAATTTGAATTATTGAGCAATCTTATTTTTTTCATACTCTTTCTTTAAACAGGAGGGAAAACATAGGCGGAATTCTTTACCACTATTTCTTATTGAGAAATATTTAAAAGATTTTTTTTTTTATGATTTCACTAATATTTTTTAATACGCTAATACTATTATTAAGAAAGCGTTGACCATACACAGCAGAGTGCTAAAAATGAATAACCGTAGTTCAACATTGCAAATTTTGAAATGAATTTAGATGAATACCATTTGAAGGTATTTTTTAATGTATAAACACTCTGACTTATGAGTGTAGCAATATTCGTAAGAAATATATAAATCAAAATTATAATGTAGAAAATACAGTCAGAGCAATTTTGTTCTGTAAGGAAAATTATGGTTATTTAATACATTTTGGACAGTTTCCATGCAGCGTTTCAAATTCTATGCGAAATAGATCAAAACAAAAATTTCGTACTTAAAAATGAGCTTTAAAAGAGTAGAATTATTCTAACCTTTAAGATTTTCTAAATTAAATAACTTTCCTAAGATATGAAGGGGAGGAACTTTAAATAAAATAAATACTTTATAAAAAATTGAATTTTTTTTTTAAAAATATAAAATGAGTAATTTTGAAGGAAATAAAAGATAGTATCCAAATAGTGTGATTACAGTATTTAAAGCAATAAAAACATTTTAAATACAGCGATAAAAAGTTGATTTTTTTTAAATCTCCATTCCCGTGTGCATGCATTCACATTCAAATGAATATTTTCCAATTAAACTCACGTATGAAATTAACAAATAATATTTAAATTAATAAACCCACATATCAATAAAACTTGAAGAAAAAATTGTCAAACACCTTTGTTACCGTGAAATTTCAATTCAGGAATATTTTAAATGATCATAACTATTTACACCAAGAATTTCAATTTTTTTTTATTTTATTCTTTCTTTATTTATTTTTTTAATGTGGCTTATTTTTAAATCAAGCCCCCCCCCCCTCCTTTCCCGTTCCTGTTTTTTAAAAGGATAGTCATCTTTCGTGCTGCCATCTAGTGTACATACTGTGTACTATATCTTAGAGTGATAAAGTGAATTATTGAACAAAATTTGAGAATTTTTCATCCCAGTTAAAGTTTCAAATTATACTTTTTACAGATATATCTTTAATTGCATACGATTCTTCACATCACCTTATGAATTCGCCAAATAAAAATACTACAAGTGAATACAAATTCATATTTAATACATACTGAAGGTCAAAATTATTCTATAAAAAGGTGGGGAAAATTATTTTTCTCATTTTTATTCAACTTTCTTTTCAAACAAAATCATTTCCTTTGTCATATGTTATTAAAAACATAAAAATGTTAACGTGTGTGGAAAAACAGAACTTTTTGCATCAGAATTCCCTCTTTCATATTTTTTTTCCCCCTCCGACTTCAAAAATTCGATTCGAATTAAAATTTCTAGAACAGAGGAAAGGCCAGTTCAAGCATTCTTTATAGCCTAGACAGACTGAAACCTAAGGTCTCAAGGTCAGTAGAGAATTTCCAAAATCTCAAACTGTCATTTTTTGGAGAAATTGCTGAAAGATCAAATTTTAACACATTGATGTAAGAAATTCAGAATTTTCTTACCTCACATTACATACGTTTGTTAATGTGCTTTCAGCACCAAGTAAGTTATGAATCGAAAATATTTGTAAGTTAAAGCTTCATAATTATTTCACAATTAATACACTTCTTATAAATTTTAATTCATTTCAACAATTACTTCGATAAAATAAATAATTTGTTATGCGAGAATGGCTTTAGATAAGTATTGAGCCCACATATTACCATATATTACGCAATCAACTCAAATAAATCAACTTTATCGTTGTCATAACGCTTTATCGGACACATAACGCTTCCCTTGACCTTCGATACCCTAAAGCCTCAACTAATCTAAATCCGGCCCTAGCAAAGGGCAACACGTAATTTTGAACCTCGGGAACACATGGCAAATTGAAGCATAAAGACATTGATAAAAAGATATGAAAGACTTATTCAATAAACTAGAATATAATTGGAGCTCAAGATGTCTTGAAATTTCACCAAACGTCTGGCATCAGTTTAAAGGAAATTCATTCGAATTTTAACCATTCTAATTTCAGATGCATATCTTAGCATTGTACCGAAAAATTACCTTAAAAAATATCTTTGTATTCCTATAAGGACCTAACAAGTATTATTCATTTCTATGTCCTTGCAATTTATCTCGTTGTATGTCCAGACAGAGACAAAAATAACAAATAGCTAACAATTGCTAACACATAGGAAATTAGAAAAAAAGATTAAATTTTTATACATTCAACTATAGCTACACGTCCCGTTTCGAAAATTCTGGAATGATAAAATCATCAAATATGAATATGTTTTTAATTTTAAGATTATCATTTAGGTCAAGGGTGAGGCACCTTCTTAAGCTAAAATATCATATTTCTTTAATAATTATTTAATATAAAATCTACACTGGACACTGGTTTATTATAATGAGGTAGGGCAGCGTTACAGAACCATTAATTTAACCATTTAAAAAAAATTCTACCTAAACTAACTTAAAATTTTTTTAAAAGTATTACTAATACTACTTTGAGAACTAATAAGTTTTCATCGGAATAAACGGCAGAAATTCCAATGATTCTGAATAGTTATTAACACATTATTTTTTAAGCAGTTGGCATACCGATGGGAGGATATGGCAAATGTAAACTGAAACTCCCTTTAAAAAAAAAAAAAAATTCCAGAAAAAAATTAATATTTGAAATCACTTACTCCACATAAACGTTGTTTTCCCGTTGAAAATAAACAATAAAATTTGAAATTAATTTTAAGATACGAATCGAAATAGATGACTCCCCATCATCTACTTATAAAATATTTCCCGCTACGCCCCTGTCTAAAAGATATAACGCGTATCAAAAAGATATAAACATAAAAGGTGTTCATGTAGATATTATACGTTTTGACGATAATATCAAAATAGGAACTTATTATTTATTCAGTTTTAGTGAGAGGTAATAATAAAATTAATAATTAACGAATAAAAGATACGTGCAAAGATATATTGAAGGTAATTAAAAGATTTTTTCTGAAAATGTTAAGTTTTTAATTTATTGATGATCGCATTTTTAATTTTAAATTTATAGATATCTACCGCAAAATCTTCAGAAGTTTACCTAACCTCAATCGAGAATACACCTTGTCTACTTTAACTTCAATTTTCTCCATTACTATTGACATTCAATCCCCTTTTTAGAATATATTTTAAGTTTATGAATATTTACTTCATGTCCAAGTCCTCAACTATGAGTGGGTATTTTGTTCTTTAAAACATATTGATTTTTCTAGATATTTTTTCATATTATAAAACAGGATTCAATTTTCAATGGTAAATTTGGTTTAAATATCAATTTCTAGGTTCCTTTTAAACTTAAAAAATAACTCTAATAACGCTTTAACACAAAATCGGTGAATATTTTATAAGCCTTATTTGAAGAATTTTCATCAGTTATGAGGAAAATGAAGTGCATTATCCAGATTTTACGATAACTTTGGTTTTCAAAAAGCTATCTCACTATTAAAAATATTCACAATAATTTTATAAAAAATTTTTTTAAATGTTAGCTATTTTAACACTAAGAAACCAGAATAAAAGTTTTATCATCTGGTTCACCTAAATCTAAGAATTCATTCACGCGCAGGCATATGCATTTTTGGTAGTGAGTGTAAATCAAAGTTCAAAAGCAGCTAAAATTTTTTTGTTCTCCAAAGTTCAAGGAAATTCTAAGAGTTTAATGGCAGGATGCTAGAATTTTATAAGAAATTGGAACGCAATAAATTTCAAAACGGCTATAAAAGTGTGACCAAAGTACAATTGATGCTCAACCAGTGTCAGTTTTAACAGAAAAGAATTTTTAAAGAAATAACTATTACTTTTTTCCAGAAAAAGGTGACAAGGAAAACCATTTTTTATCCACATTCTGTCACGTTGTCATGAGTTCGAAGTCCTAAAGAAAGGATTAAACAATATAAATTATTGTTTAGTGATATATTAGCTATAACTGTTTCGGAAACAGCCCTAAATAAAATCAAGTCAATAGTTACATAAATTAAAGGAGCCTAAATATACAT
>BMAW01055831.1:159821-183176 GCA_019974015.1 Nephila pilipes
TAATAGTCACTTGAATGGGTAAAGCCTTCTTTGAGGCATAATAGTCACTTTAAATTGTAAAGCGTTTTCTGAGGAATAATAATCAATATAACAGGTAATTAGTTTTTCGAGGCTACGCAATAACATTAGGGAGCAATCTTCTATGAGGTATTTTGATCCACTTCAACCTTTATCAAATCGTGATATCCAACTTATTAAATCTTTGGTAGATTTATATATCATATACGAAATAGCTCTTGGTCTCTTGAAAAACATGTTTGAAGGAGCAACGAAATCAACTTTTCTTCTTTATTCATATGCAAAAGTATTAATGGTTTAACATTTTCTTTGACGAAGCTAAGCCATTTTCAAATCATCGTTGTCAAATTAAAGAGTTTCACTATTTTTAAGGCCACTGCAAGTCTTGTTTGATGTCCTGTGCAAATATTTTCATTTCAGATATTAAAGAGGTTTATTGCCTTGTATAAATTTTGAATGTTTTTGGCTGATTTGATTATTTTAAGCGTATATGAAGAGAAGAGAACTGTTCTTTGGAAACGATCCTTTAATAGGAGGATCCATTGGAGGAAAGTCGTCTCCGCAAAAAGGGTTGTTGATGTAGGCGTAAGCGAAAGGATTGTTTTCGAGTCGTGGTGCTTCGCTGATGTTGATCGTTTCATACCACTTCAAATCAGTTGGCTCCGGTGAGTAAGTCGGAAATTTCGGTATCACTCGTTTCACTTTCTTCGGTTTAGTTTCCAATTTCTTCACCCAGTTCCCATTCACAATAGCATAAATGATAAATGGGAGTGCACAAAAGTAAGACCCAGAACAAAACAGAGCCATCATGCAAAAGCAAGACAGTGCAAGAGCCAAATCCTCGTAAACGTTTCGGAAAGACATCTTTGATAGCAAAATCGCTCTCCTAAATTACATTTAAACTTCAATTCGCAAGACACAAACTCACACTGATTACAATAAACAAAGTTAGAGATTATTACGCCTTTGTTGTTAACTAATCTTTGTTGTACTATTATCGAATTATAACAAAGAATTTTTCCTTTTTAAATATATTTATAAATTATTTTTTCCATTGTTGTATAGTTCTGTAAAAACAATTGCGCTGTCCAACTGTTTGGTTAGTTGTCATTATTGCAAACATAATTGAATATTTTAACTAGCAACGATAAAACTTAAAATATATTTAGCAATTTCTTTTTCAAAATTACTAAAGATGTCTGCCACTTTCTTGAATCACTCTTTTCAGCCAATATTTTTAAAATTTACTTTTTACATTTTAGAAGAAATTATTTTAGATCCCATTTTCCCTTAAAAATTCTGACTTTACCGGAACCAAAAGTAATAAAGAGTAAAAATCGACAATATAGAATAAAAATAAATGCTTTTCTAAACAGAGAGCCATAAGAAAACCATATTTGAGGAAAACACCTTCATTATTTTGAACTAAAACCATGTGCACAGAACAAACATTTAAAAATACATCCAATACGTTCAAATTTCCAATTTTATAAATTTCCATCCTATTTTTAACACATTAAATACTCTGAAATATTATTGTTTAGGAAATGCATATCATTTTAAGAAATAATTATATCAAAAATTTAATTATTTTGCGTGTAAGAATTGAATAAAAAAATAAGATTTTTTTTTTTAAAAAAAATAAAACTTTGAAAGATATTGTTTCAATTTAGGTTTAGAAATTGTATGTTATTCCACTAGTTTTATTTATTGTTTCAAAAATATATTTAAATTATCTCTGAAAAAATAATAGGTACTAGTTTCAGTTTGTAAGCTTCTTGCCGTTGACTCGTTAAAATGTAAATTTGGTTTTCTAACAAAAACAACTTTTTCGGAAATCTTTATTAACATTTTTATGTTAATTCAATTATATATCATTTTCCTGATTAACATAAATCTCTTATAATACTACTTTTTTTTCCGAAATTTGGTCGAGGGAGAGGCACTTTTAGGTTTACCAACAGCAGTAAAAACGTTAGGGGCGGCCTTGCCATCAGTATGCATTCCCTTCACATCACAGTAAGAGTAGATTCCAGCACACAGGGCGACGTACAGTAATCAGGAAAAGGCCTGAAATCTATGGTAGAAATGACACGATGTGTAAAAAAACTCGCGCTTTATGCTTTCCATCACAGCGCCGTCTAGCGGTTCACATTGCTCTCCGCCTCTGCATTGAAAGGTGAAAATTGCTTTAGATGTTTTCAATTCCCATTCCTTAAATTTTTGTTTATGAGTTTTACACGCCCTATATTATTTCCTACATTTTTAGTTCTAATTTTTTTTTAAAAAAAAAGTTGTTTTATAATTGATTATTTGTAATCCGATTTTCAAAATTCTTTTTGAAACTGAAAGTACCTACATCATCTTTGTAATGCATTTGTTTCCTTCGTTCCCAGATGTCGCTGATGTGCTAAGAACTGAAGGAAATGACGACCCACATGAAGTTGTAGTTGAACCAGAGAGGCGTCGTAAAGTTTCAGACGGCTGAGGGTTTAGTCTAACAAATTAAAGTGCCCTTTCACTTTATCAAAGATGGGAACTATGTGGAAAAGTGAATAGTGCATTACATGAAGGATACAGGTAGCTTTCAGGGACATCAATAATTGTGTAAAAAGTAAATAAGTTATTGCAATGGAGACATTACTATTTAATCAATCCACGTACATGTTATTTATTTATTTCATACATTTAACTGAAAAATATGCATTTGATTGTCACGTGAATGACATTTTTCAAAAGTTGGGAGACTTTTTAAAACTGTATTTTAAATGTCTTTATTGATTTAAAAATACCGTAATTAAACAGTCTTGATGAAACTGAAAATTCTTACAGGTCACGGTAACTTTAAGAAATACCTGAAAAAAATTCAATTTAAGTTCGAATATAATTTGCAACTGCAATGCCGGAAGTGATGAGGACATTGAGCACATTCTATTTCTATGTTCAAAATTTGTCTCACAGAGAAATATACTTAAATTACTTTGAAAAAATTAAACATTAACTGGCCTCCAAATCTTAGTAATTTAACTTCTAGTGAAAGTTCTTTTTATCAAATATATTGAAGATATTTATAATCCTTCTTAATTTTTGTTTGTACATAGTTTAATCACATTTTTTTTTGTTTACTGTAATATACTGTTTTATACTTACTTCTGTAAGCCCTGTGTGATACTTCCAAAGCGCTTTTTGAATTACAAAATATTTACCTCGATTTATTTCCCATAGTATTCGAACCACTGCAAGGAAATTGTTCAAAATGTATCCGTAAAAAACAATATTGCTCGACTTTCATTTCAGAACAAAATTGCTAATTGAATTTTTCTGCATTAATTAGGTTTTTTTCTCTCTCTGAGCAATTTATTATAACAGAAGTATCTGCATAACTTTGAGGGATTTTAATTTTTCCTTTTGTGTTCGAACTTATCATCTGAAGCTGTAAGTAAACACACACACACAGCTAGAATGGCACATCAAAATAATTTTTTTTTTATTATTCCAAAAAAAAAAAAAAAAAAAAAAAGCAGATTGCTAAATAGTTTTATTTACTTCAAAAAACTAATTGGAATGTTAAAAAAATATTAGAACTAATCAATTTCTTTTTAGTGAATGCTCCTTAATTTTGTTCTAATAAACTATTTTTTTTTAACAAAATGATTCAAAATTTAATAATCATTTATATGAAATATGAAGGCCAATAATACGAGTTTAGTTTTAAAATTACCTATTTTCGCCGATAGATAGCGCTTCTAAGGTAAGATGGCGTTGCTAATCGTAAAATAGCGCCGAAACGAATCTGACACTGAATCATTGGCTAGTTTTGATCAGCGAAATCGGAATCTGATAGCAGAGCTGCTTGATTGACTGATTGCTTAACACAGCATTTAAAAGCAATTCGTAATTTTGAGCTTCCATCAAGTGACGAGGGCAACATCTGAAATGACATCTCGTTGAAATCCCATTACCATTCCTAATATCCATTCGCATTCCAAAGGCGAGTATTTTTTGAGCCCCCCCCCCCCTCGTAAAAGAAAGATTCAAACAATTATTTCACAACTGTAAATTTTTTTTTTTTTTTATTCGGATTGTGAGTGATTTTGATTGTTTATTAACGTAGCACTGAGAAGCAATACGAGGGTTAGCGATGGACCTCGTAATTTAGAACATCATTCAAATGACGACCTGAGCTGGAACTGCCTTCTCTAAACTTCCACACCACACCAAGAGGAGGACTTGGAGATTCGACCAGATATAACGTGTATCAGGCATGGCACACGGCGGATCTTTAATGGCATCGGGGCTCGAATCCTTAACCCGACGAAAACAACACCATCCGCGAGTCCACGCACTATTAGGCTACCGCGGCCGCTTAAAATTCCGAGCTTAGTTACAAATGTGGACCAAAAATTATATTGCTTTCTTTAAGGATAAGAAAAAGTCCTCATAAAAACCATATAAGGAAATTTCCTCAAAAAAAACCCCATATATTCAATTATGTTACAGATCTTTATCGTTAGTTTCGTGTACGTGATCAGGAAAAAAAAAAATCTGATCAATACATCGTCTTCCATTCATCAAAACGTGAATCTTGTGTCTTAAATATAATTTATCTTATGTTTATTCATTGCTTTTATCGCGACAAAATGACAAACTGACCAGGATAGTTCCGCTCAAGTGGTAGGTATTAAAAAAAAAAAAAAAAAAAAAACCCCCCAATAAAAATAATGAAATCACCAAAAAATAATAATTTAATAAAAAAAAAAAAAAAAGAATAATGAAGAAAAGGAAACAAATGTCAGTGTCTAGACAGTTAACCCGATAGTCACAGAACAGTGATTTCAGACACATAAATACTGCGTTGACAGATAGAAATAGAACTAGCACGATAACAGTTTTTTCCCCATACTTTCTTTTTAAAATTCATTTAAAGTGGGGTCTTTTTTTTTTATCAATTACTTTTTTTTCCGAAAATTGAAGGTCATTTGCCCGCATTTTAATCTCTCTGTCTTGGTTAACCACCCGACTCTGATAAAGTATAAACAGTTTAACTAAAATTAAAATACGTTTTGATTAAATTCTTTGTGCTGGACTACGCAATGTCTAGCGCTTTTTTAAGAGGAAAAATTACCATGGAATTTCCATTTAAAATTCTATTTGTATGGAGAATAAAAAGTTATATTTATTGTAATATAGACAGATACTGATGTTATATCATTTTCAAATAGATTGAAAATTCGCATTAATATATTTTTGCGAACAATTAAAACTGGCTTATTAAATTTAAGAATGATTATAAAATAACCATCGGGTTTACATTTATTATATATTTAAAGAAGTAATACAAAAAGGAACAATATATCATAAAAAAGGAAACTTTTCTTGTTTTCAAGCAGTTACAGATGTTCTATATGCCCCCTTTTCGTGGCCTCGGTAGCCTAGTGGTCATAGTCGCGGACACGCGGCCTGAGGTTTTCGTCAAGTCCTGGGTTCTTATCTTGATGCCACTAAAGACCACCATGTAGCCGAGGCTGATGCACGTTAAATCTGTCGCGGCTTAAAATCCTCCCGTTGGTGTAGTGTGGAAGTTAGAAGGAGTGCCAGCTCAGATGTCGTCCTCGTCACTTGACCGAGCTTCAAAATTACGAGGTGCATCGCCAACAGCCCTCATGTTGCTTCTAGTACGACGTTAATAAAACAAAATAAAACGTCATCTTTTCTTTAAACGATACAAGTATACTGTACTCAAATTCGCAGCAAGCTATTGTGGCTGTGGTAGCTTAGTGGCAATGTTCGCGGATTGGCGACCGGCGTTGATTTCCTCGTGGGTTCGAGCCTAGATACCACTAAAGATCCGCAGTGCAGCTGGGCAAATGTACGCAAACTGTTCGAGGACCGAAGTACTCCCTGAAGCGTGGTGTGGAAGTTTGCAGGGGCAGGTTCCAGCTCGAGTGTCGTCACTTAACCGAGACTCAAAATTATGAGCTCCGTCGCCAACAGCCCTCGTGATGCTATTTCAGTTCAACATCAATAAACAGTCACATGGAGCATGCTATTGTCGAAGCCCGTATAGAATGCGGTTTCGGACATAAACACCGACGTAAAATCTTCCAAACAGTTGGTTGTAGAAGTCCCGGTTCGCAATTAGAGACGCGTTGATCTCTGTCTACTAAGGAACAGCTAACTCTATCCACTTCGCCGTGTGAAGTACTTGGTTTATCAAAACTCGTTAATTTATTTTTATAAGATGTTTTGAAATTGACGCGAGAGTATAGAATTCTCCGATGGCCCGACCTACCATATCATCAATTTCTTCTGGGTGTTTTCTGCTTTGAAACAAGAGTTGAAGATTTCGCACATTCTAAAATGCAAAACGCTTTATGGTAATTTGCCGCTATTTTCGGGTATGGGATGCAGAAAATGTGCGGTTTCTTTCCAGTTACTTTGAACGTGAAAATTAGTTAACACTCACCCGATGGAAAAGGGAAAATATATCTGTTTTTTCTTCCTCCTATTGGCACCAAAGAAAAAAAAAGTACAATTATAATACTCATATTTTTGCAGTTATACCATTTTAAAACCTAGGGATTATTTTGTAATCACTCTACAGTTTGGCGAAATTTATGCCAAGTGAATGAAAGTTTACATATTTGCAAAACAGAGATTATACCTTTATGTATAAAACCTTTAGCTAAACCTATCATAAATGGACAAGTCCCAGCACGAAACGGAAATATATATAAGTAATAAAGATCACAAAACTACTTATATCAAACACTCATTTTAATCTACACGGTTTCACAAGGTTTTTAAATTAAAACAAAACAAAAAATAATCGTTCCATGCAAAGTTTTGCAAACAATAGTTCTAGCCACCAAAGGTGCTAACTTTCTTTTCAGTAATTATTAAGCTATTCGATTAAATATTAGAATTAAAGCAAACGATAAGATACTGGAGAGGGCAATAATATTCTTTTCAGATATTAAAATCAAAGCAAACGATAAATTATTAAATTGGATACATTTTAAGTCATTAATATAATTATTGCTACCGTAAAACGAAAAGAAAGTCACCTGCATTTAAACTTTATTTGGCATCACGAAATTATTAATTTATAATAAATCTTTATTATTAATTTATAAATGGCATTACGAAAAGTGGTCGGTGATGCCATTTTGTCGTTGACTAAAACAACAGTTCCGGTGGGGGCTAATTGTTTTGAGTTTTATTTTGAAATCTTTGCATTACACTGTTTATGAATTAGATGAGTATCATATTGTAGTATACATGAATGTATCCGAAATGTCTGCCTCCACTCTAGCCAATTTCATATCAACCAGATGTAAATCAACTATGATTATCAAAGTGGAAAATGCATCCTCAATTAATGAGATAAACGTTGACGAATTTCCTATTAGTTACGTGGTTAGTCAGCCACGGACAAACGAAGATGACAATTCTAGCTTTTCAAAGCTCTGAAGAGGAACAAAAGGTGATTTTTAATTCTGTTTTGTAATTGTAATTATTATGAAGACTATTTATATTTGAATTACTTTATTCTTTTTATTTTTACATGCTTTTCGTTAAATTTATTTGTAAGGAACATTGTTATTTTGTGTTTATGGTTTTTGTGCACCAAATATTGTTAAAGAGTGTTTATATATCTCATTTTCAAAAATAAACGGATAAGTATGAATGTCTCTAAAAATAAATGAACCCTTATCCCCCCCCCCTCCATTTTTTTCCTGTAATTTTTTTTCTTGATTTACACGATTTCAATTTGCATAATTTTTCAAAGAACGTATTTATTATGTAAATCAAGGGACGATCGTATAATGTATATTCAAAATTAAACGTGTAAATAAAAGGAAATCTAAAATAAATTTCATATTCTTGAACTTTTTAAAATGTTGAGAAATTGGATATTTTCCTCCTTGTTATTCTTTTCTTGCTGTGATTATCGCATCGATATGATATGAAAATGGAATGAAAATCAAAAATTTACAAACACAAAACCAAGGAAAAATAAACAGAAAAATACATAAATTTTTTTTAAATTACTTTACATTTATAATCGACTAAAAATAACAACATTCATTGTGGGTGGGTGGGTGTTTTGCCGAAGTATTTAAACCTTTTTTTCTCTGAATATCCACCATAACATTCTAAAGCCTCATTTACAATTGAAAAATAAACAAACATTCCCATTTTTTTACTGTAGCTATACGCGTAATTCTTATCATTTACCATTAATTCGAATATTACTTCATTCGGAATACTAAAAATAATTACAGCATAAATTTTATTTACAATTCGGAAAGTCTCCCAAAGCTCTATCAAACTGAAAGAGGAAGCTCTAGACAAACATTGAAATCACAAAAGTTTTAAGATAAGAATAAGAAAAATGATTTTTTATCATACGTTTCAATTTCATACACAGTAAAGGTTAATGAATGACTTTATTACTGTAAATATGTTAAAAAACATAAATGACTTCAGTTTCTGCGAAAATCTTTTTTTTTTTTTTTTTTTTGTTTCCTTCACGAAAATGTGCTGATGCCTTTAAATTATATATTAGTTGTAAATAAAACTCATTACATATTTCAGACAGTTTTAAATTTGGAAGTGTTAGTCGGAAAAATACAAAAAAAAAAAAAAAAAACCACCTTATATTTAGGTAGAGTTTGATAAAACCAAATTTATACGTTAAATAATACTTCTGCGTGCTAAATAGATGAGAAATAATTTTGGAACACATTGTATTTGTCCAACCTTTTATTTTTTATATTCATAAAAAAACAATTTAACAATGTTTCGTAACGATATTATGTCATAAAACTGTTATAAACTGAGCACTAGAGGTTCGAATGACAGGAATAAAATAATTCTAATACGAGTAGTAAGATCAAATTTTGAACGATTCCTTGAATAATATGCATATTAAGTACAATATGTGTTCAATTGGGTTTATGCCTGCTTTCACCAGTAATGAACTTAATTCTCAAGAAATCATTATAACTCTCAAAGATTTACATGAAAGAAATATCTTACTAGATTGAAGTAAAACTTACAAATTTAAAATAAATAAATACTTTTTAAGCTGTACATTAACATACATCAATATAAGTGAAATACGGAGCTCAAAAAATGAGTCAGAATGGAATAAAATAAACAGAATTTTCCGAAACTGTGAGATGGACATTTTTATCTCAAGACCTGTAACTTTAAACACTGAATCTCAATTCTGCTTTTTTCGTAAGCATGTTTGGGAGCTAAAGAATTTGATATTGCAATGAATGGAACTCGATTCATAAAGTCTTATGTCAAATACTATCAAATTTTTCTCTGTAGTTGACACCGGGTTGTACTTATTATTGTACTTCCAAAATTTATTTCCCAATTTTAAATTTAATAGTTAGATAATAAAGTACTACAGATATAAAATTTTACAAATTTTTTTTTTTTTAATCTACTTGCTTTTTTAAATAACATAGATATTTTTTAAATCAAATGCATTTTTTAACTTAAGTGTGTTAACATTGTTAAAAAAGTACGTATTTTTTAAAAGAAAATTTCCGTAAAAAGCAATATATGGCAACAGGGCTGGTGCAAGAAGTGAATGGTGCATATGTAACTTGTGCTTATGAAGAACTCGCTTCATAAACACAAATTACGTATATCATGTAATGGTGATGTTATATGAAGCGAGCTTATTGCCATTAAGTGCATTTCCGTTTTTTAAAAAAATTACTTTTCCCGTTTCATACAAAATCTTTGTATAACATAAAATTTTCGGAAGAGCTTTACATGTTGCATGTAAAGTCTTTTCACCAAAAGCCTGGATTATTTCCCCCTTTACTTGAATATTTTGATTATTTTTATACATATGTTGTCAAGTATGAAATGGAGCAAAAAAAAAAATGCACATAATTGAATTCGATTTTTTTTTCCAATAAAAACTTTTTATTTTTAATCAAAGTATGCACCCATATTATCGATACACTTTTGCCATTTTGCAGGTAACTCATTTATTCCTTTGCTGTAGAAGCCTGGACCACGGGTGTCGATGAACTCTTGAAATACCATTTTAACAGCCTGTGCGGAATTGAATGTTTTTCCAGATAAAAAGTTGTTTAAATTTTGAAAGAAATGATAGACAGTGGGGGCAAGGTCTGGCGAGTACGGTCGGTGACGGAGAGTTTCCAATTTCAACTCTTGTAGCTTTGACACGGTCATTTGTGTGTCATGTGGTCGAACGTTGTCATGCAAGAGAATTGGAGTCATACGATTAACTAATTTTGGCTGTTTAATCGCAAGATTTCTCATCATTTCGTCTAGTTGATAACAGTAGACATCCGCCGTGATCGATTGGCCAGGTTCCATAAAGCTGTGGTGGATGACACCTGAGCCAGACTACCAAACAGTGACCATCAGCTTCTTCTAGTGGATGTCTCGTTTCGGACAGTGTTTTGGTGGTTCATCTTTGTCCAACTATTGCGAGAACGCTTACGATTATCGTACATGAAAACTGGATCGGCTTTGTTGTACGAGAGAAGAGAAAGAAATGCGTCGAGTCTTCGTTCTTTCTGTGCATCAGTCAATTCATGCGGTATCCACTTATCCAGCTTTTTCACTTTACCGATTTGTGCCAAATGAGTCAGGATTGTTTGCTTTGATACATTGTACATTAATGATAATTCACTTGCACTTAGGCTGAAATTCGCTTCCACAGTGGCTTTCAGGACGTCATTATCCACCTGAGTCTTGGGGTCGACCAAGTGGTTCATTAGACAGGTCGAAATCTCCCAAACGAAATTTCTTAAACCAAGGGCTACAGTCGCGTTTGTAGCTACTTGAATGCCGAACACACTATTGATATTGGCAACTCCCTGCCGTGTTGTGGTTCCACGGTGGAACTCATACTTCATCAGCACATGAATTTCGCTGATTTCCATGGTCTCACTTAATAGCCTATACAAAAAAAAAAATTGCAAATTTTTTTCAAACTGAAATATGCGTTAAAAAGAGGAAAATATGTACCTTTCACACGAAAAACAAATTATGCCAAAATACGGTATCTAAAATAGGTTGTGTGCAATTGAAATAAATAACATGAACTTTGCTCCATTTCATACTTGACAACCTAATATATGAAACGTTAAAACTTATATTTAAAATTTTGGCAACATTCAGAACACATTAAACTATTTTATTTAGAGGACAATCTTTCTAAATTGTGCAACGACGACACTTGCATAGAGGTTTGATGCTCTGGTCCCAGTTATATTGATTGAAACTTAATTTTAATTACGGATAAATCCTTTTAATTAATCAAATTTAATTCTGATCATAGAGTAAATAACTCTTCAGTTAATTTAATTGGAACCTCATAAACAAATTATCGTTGCCTATAGAAAACTTAAAAACCTACTTGTCATCACTAAAATCTGAGAAGACAAACTAATCAAGGAGAACATTAAAAAAAAATTTAACTCCTATATATGATGAAGTGATTTTAGTTCTTCATGGAAACTGAATTATTTCTAATACAAATTTTCAACTCCCCCTTAAAGCAAGTATTTCATTAAGTAAAATAAAATAATAAAAATTTGTTTACCTAAACTGCATAATTATTGCACACAAACATTCAATGATCTTCAAGATTAATTTGATTAGAAAAAAATATTCACATATCGCTAGACAAACGATTAAGTTGATAAAATTCAGCTTTTCATTAGTTATAAATGCATGTTTTAAAATACATAATCCCATTAACTAATACAAATATCTCCTAACGCTTCACATTCGATAAAAATTTCCATTTTCATGATCAAATAGCAGTATAATTCTCTCAGAAGCCGTTTTAATTAACATTAGTCATTTTAAAATACTTTAGTTATCGTCATCTCCACCATCAAGAGAACGAAGAATTTTGTTCTCACTCGGTGTGAGAAATTCTATTTAAAACACCGAGAAATTGCGAGTTATAATGTTCCTGTGCACAGCGAAAGTTTCCAAGACGTAGAAAATCAACAAATATTCATTTAATATACAGCAAGTCAAATGGGAAGATAAGTGAAATTCTAAACACAGTAATCTTAATGCATTCCTCTGGAAAATGCTGCTTTCCAACGATATACTTAAAATTTAAGATGGCAATTAAGTGTAAGAAACCTGTTTAGTCGCGAAAATTAATGGCTGTATTTTGAAAGTAGAGTTTAGTGTTACAACGCTGCGTATGTCGAGCAGAGTTGGCGCGAAGATGAGATTTTCTTTACTAAGAAAGATAAGATATTAGAACATGACACGAACTTTTGTAAGACTAAAACTATTGGAATAACTATTCTCATTATAAAAATTTTGAGGTATTAAAATGGTTGTCCTTCCTCTTTTTGAGATAACATTGAAATCTATTGCAATGTAGTGGGACATACTGTTAAGCATGAAAAGTAACATTTGGTTTAGGTTTTTTAATTCACGCTGCTCTATAGCTATTGACGAAGGCCTCTCGTAATTTTGAGCCACTGTGATATGATGTGATTGTTTATTAACAAAATCTACACGAGGGCTATTGGCGACGGACCTCGTAATTTTGAACCTCGCTCAAAAGTCAAAGACGACAACTGTGCTGGAATCTCCTACTCCAACTATCACACCACACCAACGGGAGGAATTAGGACCTCGACCAGATTTAACATACATCAGTCCCGCTACACGGCAAGTCTTTCGAGACATCAAGGGTCGAACCTATGACTTTACAAAAACAACATCAGCCACAAGCCCGCGATCTTGACCACTAGGTTACAGCGGCCAATTTTGAGCCAAGTCAAATTAAGACGACGACATGAATTAAATCATGTGAGGAATAAAAATCATGTTTCTCCAAAAAAAAAAATCGATTTTTGCCAAAATTTATAAAATTTTGAGCCTGACAAAAGACAGCATTATATATGCCAGTGATGGAAAATATTTTAAAAATTGGTTATTGTTTTTGTTATTTATCATCCTCACACGAATACGATTAGGCATATATACTTGAACGTCATTTCTCGAAATTCTTACTACAATTTTTACCGATTTCAAATGAAACTCATAATAAAATCAATCATGTAAAGTCGCCGCGGTAGTCGATTTGTCATGCTCGTGGCCAGCGTTCCCACCGCTGGGTTCGAGATATCAGTCATGTATCTGAGTTGATGAATACTGAATCGGTCGGAGCTTAAAGTCCTCACGTTGGCAAGCTGTGGAAGCTAAGGGAGGAGAGTATCGTTTCAAGTGTCGCCATCGTCACTTGATCGAGGTTTAAAATCACGAGGTTCGCCGCCAATAGCTCTGGTGTTGTTTCATAGACCGAAGTTAATAAACAATGAATCATGTAAAATTAACCAATTCTCACTTGATATCACAATCATGTTGAAGACCAGTTGTAATTTTCACACGTCAACGAATTGGGCAAGCGGGGTTTGCACAAAAATATCCCTTTCTTGGTGAAAATCCTCTATGTGTAATCATAGCGTTTGTCCCTCGATTTTCTGCTATCGCTTGACCGAATGTGTTCTGCTTTTAACTCTTCCCTTTTAAACGTTTAAATCATACACATTTACTTTCATTGACTTTAATAGCCTCCAAACAAAAATATTTCATTTCATAACAAAACATAGTTATACTCCATACGAGGGGCGCAGTCGGCGTTCTCCCAGCGAGCCCCAATTTCACTAAAAGACACGTCACTTAAAGGGGCCGTTATACATAAAATCTATCTAGGTTTCAAATCTTCGAGCTGACGTTGAGTGGAAGGTTGACGAGTCAATTAACAGCTCAGACGCCGCCTCTTCAGTTGACCAAAGATTAAAATTGCGAGATCTATCGCCAATAAATAGCCGTGTTGCTTTTATGTGAGATGTTAATAAGCAATCAGACTGCTAATTACAATTATATTACTAGCAAACAGTTTTTGTTTCTATTTGTTTTACTCAAATATGAACTTTTAAATTGTCTTCATTAAACAGAAATTTTTCACCTTCCGCTTGACATATTATGTCTCACGAGAACTCAGTATTCCAGAAATTTCAAATAACCTTCGTTTCATTCCAAACAACTTGCGATGGAAAATCGCGATGTTTTTGGCCACTTTTGGATTACTGTACATAAAATTAATATACGTGGAGAGTTATGCTTGAAAAATTTAGAATTTTTCGGGAGGGGGGGGGGTTGTATTTTAATTTAAAGAATTTTTCGATTTAAATTTAGGAATTATAATTATTTTAATAGTATATTTTGTTGACGGGGATAGTTAGGCCTATACTTCTAGAATAACCCAGCTCCTTAACAGTCTAAGGCCTGTTACAACATTCAAAATATCATTCTCCATTTTCGTATTTTCACAAAATTCTGCATTTTTTTTTTTTTAAAAAAAATTTTCAAAAAAAAAAAAATAAATTAATATCTTAATGTTTTATTTTTTCACTTTTCTAAATTTATATATATATATATGTGTGTGTGTGTGTTTAATTTCATAATGAATTTCCTTTTGATTCCTTTTCTCGTTGAGGAAAGTCGTGGCTAGTAATTAATTTGCAGACAAAATACTTTCCTATTGTTACGTAATATTATTATATAATACCTTCCATTATATGTAGAATATTATTCATGACTGATTAAAATCTGAATCTTGTATGTAATTTGCAAATATATTTCGCAATTTTGAAAACAAAACACATATTTTTAAAATTTATGATTGGTGTTCGGTATTCCATTTGATTAATAAAACTTTTCTTCAAAACTACAGAACGCGGTACATAAATTTAGTAATTCACTTGAGGAAATGTGTAAATTTAATAACCCACAGACATATTTATTTAATTAATATTATTCCGGAATTAAAGCACTATATTAAGGATTCTATATTCGAGGTTTACATCAGTTAATCTAGAATTAAAAGGCTGTTTAGAATGATTAAATAATTGTACTCAGATGGATATATATATATAATAAAAAACAAGATTTCTGTGTATGTTTTTGGAGTACGATTATAATTCCTTTCTTTGCTCTTTGGTAAATTGATATTTTTGTGATTTCAATTAAATAAGTTGGTGCTTTTGACATGATTATTTTTATTTTCAAACATATTTCTTAAATTCCATAATATAATGATTACTTTTTCTTTTGTGCAAAGTTTTGCAACTATCAATTTATTCTTTCCATTTTTGGTCAATACTTTTTGTAAGTATAAAGAAATGACCGAGTGGGAAGAAACTATAAAGCGAATTTAACTACGCACCTCAGTCTTAAGCCTCTGAAACCATTTTTTTAAAAAACACTTTACATCCATCCACTCTTTCATTCTATTCTTTACTGATTTTAATTTTGTAAGAATATTTTTTGTCTTTTATTTACTTTTTCCTATGTTTTAAGAGTGTCCATATATGAAGCATTTTTCAGACATTCTAAATAGTTTTTAAGAAATTCATAATTCTATAATTGTTCTCTTTGTATAATAATATTTTAGATATTATTACATACAATAATTGTACGTACTATAATTTTTATTTGATATTACTCTGATTATAAACTAATTAGTGCAAATGTAAATTTATTTCTTCTTTGTTGTAATCCAGACATGTCGTTCAATCCAGACAGATATGTAAAAAAGTTCGTAATTAATAAACGAAATAATTACAATATCAGATCCATGACTTATAAGATGGCAGTCACTGTCAATGAAATAAAATCACCGAATTTCATTAATTCAGGGATAACCCTTGGCACTGTAAGACATTGCGTTGTGGCTAGAAGCAGATGAAAATGATCCATGCTATTATATTTTAACAGAGAAAGAGATCGCTGAAAGTGTGTGACAGGAGCATAAAACTCTGAAGGGGATGAAGACGACAACAATGAAGTTGAAGACAACCTGAGGCCAAAATTTAGAGAATTTAAAGACCATCTGAATTTTGTGATTTAAATAACAGCAGTGAAATCATTTCTGGATATTATGAATACGTGAAGCTTAACTGATCAAGAAACTAAACACTACATGAACACGACAAATAATCAATTTCTACAAACCAGCGAGCTTCTCAAATGTGGTTTTTGATGATTCTAGTTCGTCATATTCTGTTTTATCGACTTATTACATATCATGTATATAATACCTTTTTTTTAATTCTCTCTTGCGCAAATATTTATCATTTTACTTTGTTTGTTTCAAAATACATGTTTTTTTTTTTTTTTCGTACAGAGTGTTACTTATGTTCCTAGGCTCATTTCATAGTTATTAATATGTGCTAACATGTAGTTGTTTTGAGAAAATTCAGTCAACAAAAATACGTGGGCATAAAATAAAGAATACATAGTGTTAGGTTCAAAATATTGACATTATAATACGTTAATAAAATAATAATTGCATTCAGTTTGCTTATATATAAGGTACATTTACATTTCTAAAATATATTTAATTTATTTTTTTTACAGACTGGTTTTAATTCAATATCTGAACTAAACATTCTTGTCTACATTAATAATTTATCATTTGCTTTTATTTTAATATTTAATTTAATAACTGATTTTTTATGGCAGAATTGTTGTTTTTATTCTTTTTGGTGTTAACATTGGTAACGTTTGTGTACTTTAGAAAGTTTTGTTTGGAAAATAAAATGCATATGGAACTTGAATAAATGTATTTTCTTTTCTAGGTAGTAATTGCCTCTGAGGAATCTGGGGCTCGTGAGTACGTTTATTTTATGCTAATTAATATTCATTTTGAATAATGCTACTTTTTCGAGAACTTAACAGAAAAAAAAAGAGAGAGAAAAACCCTTATCACATGTTGAAGTAAAATTAGCAAAAACATTTTTTTTTTGTTGTTGCTGTTGTTTAATCTGAACTTTCAAAAATCTGGACGACCTACAACCCCAATTAGTCCGCATTAACGAGGTTCTACAGAACATCAATTTTCACCATTTAACTTACCCTGTTCAGAATCCTTTTCACTTTACACGAGATAGACAGAGAAAACATTCTTAATCTTTATATTTCCAATAATCATGAGGGGAAAAAAATTTCTAACATTCTACTCAAATCACACAACGCCGTAAAATTTTTTAAACAGTGTAACGTTTCTTAGTGGTATATTCTTTCACCGTGAGAATTCGAAGAAATTCGAATTTACAACTTAAATGAAAATGCAGGTATTTCAACGTAGAACACGTTTTATAGATGGATCAACTGTCTGAAAACGTCACACCAGAATCGCATTTAAAACTTTAGACATTCAGTCACGTGATCATTTTTAATCTTGCCGGCTAGGCTGCTAAAGTAATGATGGAGAAATTATAAAAAGGACTGGGTAAATTAAATCATTTTACAATTCAATTAGGAAAATCATGCTTCCAAATAGTTTATTCTCTATAAAACATATTGGAGATATTGCAGATTTTATTTAATGCTTATTTTTTTTATTTGCGAATCTAAAACAACGTACATTCATTTTACTCGCATTGTCGTTATTAATAAACAAAAATACTATTTTAACTAATATTTAAAAAAAAACACAGGAATATGAATTAGTTAACTTTTTATAAGAATGCATATATGGAGAAAGTTGCACATAATAATAACAATTCATTTCAAACGAAGGTTTGTAGTTTAGCATGTCAAAAGATGCTTAACTACGGACTAAAGTTGATTCATAATTTTCTTAATCAATAGTCGCATAAATCTCTGAGTTTTTAAGCACACAGATAGACTATACTTACTCTGACAGGCAGAATGTTTTGGAAAATTATGTCCCTTAGTATTGAAAAGTTTTAATTCCTTTTTTGAGGTAATGAAAACAAGTGTTGACGATGAAAACAAGTTAACTTACTTTAATTACGTAATTCTTGTACCGCATTCAAATATATATCAATTTCCTCTATGACTTATTTTGATGACACAATAAACCAAATCACTCGGAAGGAACACAAGCATAAGATTTATAAAACATTTTATTAGTTAAAATACATAAAGAACAAAAGGCATGGAGATTGCAAAAAAGATTGTGTGTTTATTTGTGTGGGTACAATACCGCACTGTTTCACCGAAAACTTGTGCGTCCTAAAACTGTATTTGTACTATGCTGAAAATTTTATACACAAGTCTTCTTTTACATATTTTATTTTGTATCTGCCAGTATTAGTGATTACTGCAATAAATGAGCTGTCGTCACATCCACACACACCTCAGATGGAGAATAAATCTAAATTTGAACTTTGTTGTACTATAGTAACACCAGGCCACACAGATCTCGCCCCTGTTCGATAGCAGTTTGGTGTGGAGAGACTTATTTTTCTTCCATGGGGAATTATATAACGTTGCTTTGGTTGCATTAGATATTTCTAAACATAAAAATAAACCCGCATATGCGTGTTTCCTGAAATACCCTGATATATATTACATGGATTTCCTGCATACAGTGAGGTGGTTGTAGAGTTTGTGTTTTTATGCAAAACACATTATGAGGTGTTTTACCCGCAACTTATTCCTAATCTAATTATAAATTCTTGGTTTGAGCTTTCGTTGTTAAGGTAATTCGAAAGAAGGTAGAGTAAATTTATTTTCCCCACACACGATTAAAAATTAATATTTTTTTTTTATTTTTTTTTATTTAATTTAAATATTAATATTAAAAAAAAAAAAAAAAAAAAAGTGAAAATGGTTCTCCCTCCCCCGTCATAAAAGAAATTAAATCAACAATTTAAAAAAAAAAAAAAAAAAGATTAATTTTGATATTGATTAAAATATATACTAAAATAACTTTTAAAGGACATTTTAATTAAAAAAAATTGTGTTAAAGTGATTGCTGATCCAAGCACACACTCAAGCCTACAATGAATGACACCCAATGCGGAATTCGATAGTTTCAAATAATAAAATAAGTATTAATAAAATCTGTTTTTGATGTACACATTAAAATGCTTTTTTTAGAAATGAAATAAAAGAATACGAAATTTTAAAAAGAGATTAAATTTGTTTTTTTTTTCAAACTAAATATATAAATTATGTTATGATACATAACGTACTAGTGAAATTTAACGATTTAACTTCAAGATTCTAGTTCCTGGTAAACAAATTACACCACCGAAATTTAAATATCTTATACAGAAGCCAGCACTGTATAATCGTAGCACTTTTAGACTTCAGAATATTATTGAATATTAAGATAACACTCTAACAAGGTAATTGAAACAATTTTTAAATATCATGGATGCAGAATTTTTGAATGAATATCTTAATCCTTAAAATTCCATGTTTTGAACTTTTAAAGTACTTTGTCGTAACTGATTTCAATAAATACTTTTCAATGAACAATCGAAATTGCATAGTTTTTATCATTAATTGATTATCCTTTGAAAGGTATGAATATCATATGAGTATTAATTTACATTTCAATTGTAAAAATTCCTTATAATACAGTATTTAGTTTTACAAGTAATCATGCTTTCATGTCTACAACCTATATCACTTGATCTGAGGCTTTTGCAATCTCAATTTACCATTAAATAGCACAGAAATATAATTAGAAAATTTTTCTAATTCACATTTCACTACAGAATATGCATGCTTATGATTATGCAATTTAAATAAAATCACTCACTCGACCATAATCGGAGTTTCACATCTATGTACATAAAAATTAAAATCGAGTACTTACACCGCTATGTTTTCAAATGCGCATTACATGTTTTCGTCATTTTTTTTTGCACGTTCAGAAATAATTGAATATTATTTTTATATTTATTATATAAATATTAACATATGCAAGATTGCATTTTTTTTTTCTTTCTTCCTTTCTTTTAAATATAAAAAACTGCACTTTCCCTTTCGTTTCTTTTTGCATTAACTCCTTAAAGAATTCTATACCACTAAACTATTTGATGAGTATGTAATTCGAGGCATATGTTATACATGATGCTAGACGGTGTGATACAACTTCACCCACAAAAATTTCTCGTTTTTATACATTTTTTTAGAAAACATGACCCTTTCCACTATTTTCCTAATTTATTTTCCCCCATTCGTTAAATCACTGTACAATTTCTGCTTTTACACTATTATTTCGAAAAAATTGAGCTAATCCGATAGAAAAAATATCTGCTAGCACGCTTTTACATTTGTCTTGATACACAGCAGCGTGGGTCAACCCATGTCTTGAGCTAGCTTTTTTTTTTTCGGTCGCATCATCATAAAAGCACGACGCTCCGTCTACAGGGGACGAGACCAAGCAAACTGGGAAATATAAAATCGAAACGAGAGCTAATTGGGTCCTTTCCCTTTTAGACTGATTGGATGATCCACGCTTGGAATCCCTGGCATGGAGGCATAACTCCTGATCTGTCTTAGAGAGATCAGTTGGTTTGGGAATGAAGAGGACACAGTCTTGACTTCGGAGGAGTGAGAGTTTTTGAAGTTGATTGAGTCCGCGTACGGAAAGTATGTCCTGCCGGATGAAGATGTCCCTGAAATGTTGAGTTGGTTTCCACCGGACGTGATCGGCAAGAGGCCGGTTTGTATGGGGGTGAAGGCCGACGATGATTTTACGCCGTTGTTGGTGTTGGCTATCGACATCGATGGCTGAGAGTCGTAGAGTCCCTGACTAGAGGACATAAGGTCGTTGCGGTCGCAGCTCTGGTTGTTATTGCTGTTCATTCGATTCTCCTGTTCGCTGTCCACTTGCTGGCCTAATCTAGAAGGGTCCATCAGGTGAGTCTGTAAGCTCGTGTCCATGCCCCCGCCGCGTCGCTGGGAGGAAGCCACTACCGCCGCCATGGCTGCCACAGAAGAATTCGGTCCGACATGATCATCGCCGAGATTGGCGACGTTCTCCACCACCTTGGCGTGGATGGCCTTTTGCCACAGTACATCAGGCTGGAATTGTTGGACTGAGGCCATCGGTCCAAGAACCAGCGAGTTCATCATGCTGCTGTGCTTATCCATGCGATCGGCGTGCTTCTGCATGTGCTTAGCGAGGTAGGTTTCTTGAGTGTATGATTTTCCGCAGAACTGGCAGATGTGTGTCTTCAGGTGTTTGGACTCTTTATGTTTGGGGATGTGCTCCAGAAGGGCAGCCTCCTCGGTAAAGCACTTGTAGCAACTGTTGCACTTGTACGGCTTGTCGGTCTGGTGGCATCGCGAGTGAGACTGCAGGTTGGAAAGCTGCGAAAACGCCTTGTTGCAGTTGGGGTATCTGCACTTATAGGGCTTATCCCCCGTGTGGGTCCGGATGTGCTGCTGAAGGTGGGAGAGCTGGGTGAACTTGCGGTGACAGATCTCACAGCGGTAAGGCTTGATGCCCAGATGGATGCGGGTATGTTGAGACAGGTACGATGAGTTGGCAAAAGTCTTGGAGCATTGGGAACACTTGTACGGTTTGGCATTGCGCATGTGAATCTGAGTGTGTAGCTGCAGGTCTGCCTTGGACCCAAAAATCTGCAAAAATATAGAGCAGACGCAGAGTTATTAAGAATTCAGAATAGAATCCAATAATTTTGTTTTTTTTTTTTTTAATAATTCCCCTAGAGCCGATTTAACGGCCTGCCACACCAGGCCAATGGTCTAAATTCCTTTTTTTCTTTAAGAAAATAATTCTCAGAAAAAAAGAAAAACGCGATTTCAAGGCAGGTTTTCATCTGCAGCTAAACACTCGAGGACATACATAAACAAGGCATGGTGTGGCTGATACAGATAATGTTATTATAAGACGCTAGCGGACTGGAAACTCGCTAAAGCTAACTATCCAATCCGCTTGCGTTTAAGACAATGAAGGAATAACACTAATAAACAATTAAGATTCATATATTACACTTTAAATACTCACACACAGAGAAGGCATAATTGGACAACTAACCCTCGTTTAAGTTATAAAGGGTGATAAAGACACAACTTAATTTTTTAATGGTTGTTTTTGTGTACATGTCTTAAGAGTACGAGAAGTGAAAGGGAAGTAATCTTACCTTCGGCTTGAATGATACTGCATTAAAACAGCCATGAAATAAACCAGTGTTTCACGTGGAATGTTCAAAAAAAAAAAGGAAGAAAAAGGGGTAAAGAAGGCCTAAACTATAACAAATTAACGTTTTCCCTTTGAAGTAGTATCATTTTTCTCCGCACTAGACACGAGTATGAAGAAGCCTTGCATTTTAAACCTCGTAACAACAAAAATGATGTAGATTAATTTTATAACTATTATCTTAAACTTCTGATAACAAAAAAATGCAATTTCAGTACTTGAAACAGCAATTATGTTTGTTAATAAATTTTTAGGGATTCTTTCCTTCCATTCAATTATCCTTCCCCCCTCCCCCAAAAAAAAAAAAAAAATGTCTCTTAAGCATGTCCCTAACTTTTCAGAAGAGTGTTTGAAATACGTGTTTTTAGGATACTGTCACAAAAGTATTTACAGAAAAAATTTAGCAGAAAAAATTAGAAAAAAAAAATGGAAAAATAGGCTTAATATGTTCTTTCTAAAAAACGATTCTAATTCAAAAAATTTCGAAAACTGAATTTTTAGTTGTACGAAGAACTCGATATCTAACTCATTACTATAATGCACGACACGTGAAAATACTGTGATTATACAATATAAAAAGTAATTCGATAAAAAAAAATGGCACAACCATCAATAAATGAATCATACACAGAAAATCAACCATAAAACTATATTTTATTACCACAAAAAGATCTCTTCTTTTTTCTCTCCTCATTTCTGCGCTTATGAATTTCCAAGACAGAGGGGGGGGGATAGTAAATTTACTATTTTTTTGTGCTTTCCATCCGAATCCATCGATTGACAGCACCTTCGATTGCACATTGACAATGGAAAGTCGTGACAATTTCGAAATAACGTGACACATTGCGAATATATTTTATGACGCTGCAACCAGGTGCATTTCTTTTTTACCCAACAACTTAACGACGACTCAATGATCGGCAGGGTATATGAAAGAAGTTCGCTTAAAATTCGTCGTAAATCTGAATCCTCAGGAATATTGCCCTGATCTCTGATCAAGCAGAACATCAAGCCCTAGCTAACTAGAATTCTGCCATATATTAAGAAACAAATGCAGGAAAAGAATTTCGTAGCCTACTCAGTCTTCTTCGGGGGGTTGCTTATATGACAACTGTATGACTACATACGTGAAAAAACAATTACTTGAAGAAAAAAAGGACGAAGTAAAGTGGTTTAATGCAGATATCAACAGAGAAAAAGAGGAAAGAATTGTTTAGAATTCAACGAGAGATTAGTACCGAATTTATAAAGGTAATTTTTTTTTTTTTGGGGGGGGGGGGGGTGAAGGCCCGATA
>BMAW01055831.1:183276-204345 GCA_019974015.1 Nephila pilipes
CCCCCAAAGCACAATAAATTCGTAATTTGTATCAAGAGAGTTATAGATGGTAAATTCAATGCTTCTGATTCAAGTTAAAATGTAATAAAATATCTCGCCATTTGAAAATACCTTTACAAATATTTATCAAACGATTTTTAAAAAAGGTTTTTTAATAAAAATTACATACTTAAAATAAATATTTTCCCTCGCGAAAAAATATATTTGTTTCTCATTAATATTAAAAGGTTTAAATAAAAAAAATACTTTCAAAAGCTAACAATGCATAGTTCAAAGTTCATGAACAAATTAAATTTTAATGAAAAAAGAAATACAAAATTCTATGCATCATTTTCAGTTCTTTATAATGGTTAGTAAATTCTGATGAACAAAATATTAGATAAAGTTACTAAATATAAATACTTTCACTCTTTTACACGAAAATATTTAATCAAAAACTATGCTCATGTTTCTTTTTAAACGACAAGGGTGAAATACAATTTTTTCAGTTGCATCGAAAACATAAGCGTAAAAATTAACAGTGCGTTTAAAGATGAATACGAGGGTTGCTATTTATATTTCTGGCCTTGGCAACAGTAAGTGTTGCTAGGCGACCGCAGACGATTTTAATCGAAAGTTTGATATTTTTAAACATAAATTCAGCAAACGATTTACCATTATAGCTTTATTTGTGTTGTTGACAGTAAATTGAAAAGTTCTTCTCTGTCAAAAAATGGAATTGAATCGTGAACATTTCCGTGCCATTATTTTTCATAACTTTCGACGTGGATTGTCAAGACAAGAGTGCTTCGATGAACTTAATTCTTTATACAGCGATAAAGCGCCATCCTACAGCACTGTAAAAAATTGGTATAACGAATTTAATCGTGGTCGATGTTCGATCCAGGACGAATCCCGTGCAGGTCGTCCAAAATCCGTTGTTGTGCCAGAAAAGATCAATGCTGTGCGTGAACTGATAAAGCAAGATCGTCATGTGACATACCGTGAGATAGAGGCGTCTTTGGACATTAGTATGACTAGCATCAATAAAATATTGCATGAACATTTGAGCGTGAAAAAAATTTGTTCGTGTTGGATCCCGCATAATCTGACAAACGCTCAAAAAAAGGCTCGTGTCGATTGGTGCAAGGAAATGTTGGAAAAATACATTCAAGGTACATCAAAGGCTGTGTATAACATCTACACAGGTGACGAATCATGGATCTATGCATATGAGCCGGAAACAAAACAGCAATCAACTGTATGGGTCTTCCAAGATGAGGCAAAACCAACAAAAGTTGTTCGAGGAAGAAGCACATCGAATCAAATGATTGCCTGTTTCTTCGGCATTAACGGTCATGTGGCAACAGTGGCGTTAGAGCAACGCAGGACGGTCAATTCTGAATGGTACACGACCATTTGTTTGCCAGAAGTCATCGGAGAAATTCGAAAAAAGCAGAACAGGCGAATCATTCTTCATCATGACAATGCGAGCTCTCACACATCGACTCAAACAAATGCATTTCTGACGGAGCGAAAGATCGAACTGATGGGTCATCCGCCGTACAGCCCTGATTTGGCACCCAATGACTTCTTCTTATTCCCACACATCAAAAATAAATTACGTGGACAACGATTTTCGACCCTCGAAGAAGCGGTTGATGCATTCAAAACGCATGTTTTGGAGTTACCTCAATCGGACTGGAAAAAGTGCTTTGAAAATTGGTTCAAACGCATGCAAAAGTGTATTGATCATCATGGAGAATATTTTGAAAAACAATAAAACCAATTTCGATCCTACATATTTGTTTTTTCATTATTAGGACAGAAATATAAATAGCAACCCTCGTAATAACCTCTACCGCAAAAATTTTCCACGCATTTATTTAGTAATTGCATTGCTTGTGCTCAATAAATCTGACTTCCTAAATTTTTATAAACAAACATTTCTTTTGGTTGAACGAGAACATTGCATGCCGTAAATTTTAGTTACTGTTTATTATCATATTCCCTTATTGTTTAAATGGGTTCAAAACTAATCCATCATCTTTATGTAAACAAACAAGTTTACCGAAACCCAAATAAGGAAGACGGGAGGGTAAAAATTTTCAAAAAATTTAAACAAATAAAAGCTCATTTCTCAAGACCAATTTAGTCACTGTGAGTGGAATTACGGAAACGAAATGTATAAATGAACTTTAATTTCGAGCAAACACAATATTCAATAATACAGAAGCATTGAGAGAGAGAGAGAGAGGGAAAAAATATACCCAGCGTAAACAAAGCCACCGAGACTTTAAACGAAAAATGCAAACCAAAAATCCCTTATTTATTCAGAAGTGACTATTCGAAAATTTGCGACCATTTAACGGGAAATGGGAAGAGAATCACGAGGAATGCATTATAGATGCAGATAGTAATTATCTTCAACAATTGAGAGAGATAAAGCAGCTCGGGATTGTATTAACACTTTTTACCTCCCTATCTCTTTATTTGCATCAGCAATATGGCGCGACGTCGGAAGGAAGAATTAAAATTGAAAAATCCGACCGGTAGCACCGGGGGAAGGAAAGGGGTATTCGAGAGAAACATCCATTTTGAATGGAAAAATTCTTATATTTATTTTGTAAGATGTCGAGAGAAAGTCAAAGAGTGTTTAGAAAAGGAACGGATTTCTGTTTACAGAGTCAACAGAGAGCTTGTTTGCAGATTCTTTTGCATGGCACACCGAATATTCGAGTAGGATAATACGATATGTTTGTTCAGAACCGGGAATGTTTGGATCGGGTCTACAGTGAGAGAAAAAGAACGTTTCCAGCTGAATTTCCTTTTTTTGGCGAGTCGGTGTGCCGTATTAAGTGGCATAATAGAATTTCATGCAGATTAAAAATTAATGAGGCACGGACACTGGAGAAAGTTGAAGCGGTGCTTCTGGAATTGAAAGAAAACTCCTTCGGATTACGAAGAAGAAAGACTTATAAAAAATGGCTCAACCACTTAGGAAATAAGCCCATAAGGCGCAATAATTCCCATTAGCGAAGCGCGAAGAAGGAAATGCTTGTGACAGAGATCCCGATGGAAAAACTCATTTCCGGCTAGAAAAACAATTAGGCGGTTGTGAAACTTCGAAATTTAGAATGAGATCATAGATGCGTCGAGTCACAAAATGTGTTTTGACCATCTGTTAAATATCGATTGTGAAAAAAAAAAGGACAGTCCGAAAAATAAATTAAAGACAGGACATGTTTTTCCATAACTTCGTTTTCTCGTTGCTTCATTTCTTTTTCTCGCAAAATAATTATAATTTAAAAAACTAAAGAAACACCTTAGCAAGATGAGAAAAAAATTATTTAACTATTACTTCTTATTTTGTCAATATTTTATGAATAGAAAAACAAAACTAAAAAAGAAAAATGAAAATTCCTTTTTTTTTTTAACAAGAAAATTATTATTCTTTCATCAGCGTTCTAACCAATATTTTTAATATGACGTTAATGAATGCAAATTATTTTTATATAAACCGAGACGTGAAAAAAAAGGAGAAAAAAAAGTTTTAAAGATTCAGCTACCGTCGTGAAACCAAAAAGTCAACGGCTTTTGTTCAAAATTTATTTTCTATTTAGATTTTCTTGAAACATCTTGTTAGGGGGGCAAAAAAAAAATAATAATTTTGTAAACCGAGAACGTGTGAACTTACAATCTACGGAGCGTAGAATTTCCCATTCCAGTTTTTCTTCAGGTAATTTAGTCTTAATATATTTGTCTTAAGCCTCTGCTTCATATCTTAAAATTTAAATTAGAAAAAATTTCCCAATGTGGCCCAAAAAGATATTGACGAAGTCGTCAATCATTATTCATATCAAGAGATCTTATATAAGGCAAGAGGTGGAAAAATAAATAAATTAGAATAATGTTTGGTATGTATATGTTTCATTCATTTAATAAAGACCTTTATGTCCATTTAAATTATCAAAACATTTCCCATAGTAAATTGAAAGGAAAGAGAAGTATCGCCATAAAAATAATTGCTCATAGACCACCATGCTGACCACAAAAGTATCTATAATTGAGGGTGTACAGACTTTAAAAAAACATCTTAATGACACACAAAAATTAAGGCGACTTCATTTACCTGCGGGCACATTTTACACTGATACTTTCTTCCTGTGCTTCCGTTGGCACTGGGATTCATGTCGTTCGGATTCTGGTGCTGGGGCGACATCTTGGTCGGTAATGGACCCATGGCCACTGCGTCTTGCGGGGGGCCCATTTGGGGCAGCATGCTCTTCTTCGGGACCTGTAGGGGTGGCATCTGCCCGCTGTGGTTGTTGACTCGGCTGCTAGAGTTGGTGGTGGTGTTGGCATTGGCAGGGTTGGTATTGTTGGCGTTGCCATGGTTTCCGAAAAGGTTTGGAATTTGGGAAGAATCCACGTTTCCTTGTAAGTTCTCCTCGATGTTTCGGGAATCTAAACGGGGAAAAGACAGACAAAAAAAAAGAATATCAATTATGTATAAAAATATATATACAAAGAATCCTACGAACAACGAATTCTCAACGTCAGATACTACAACTAGGATTTCCAAACTTCAACAAATAATTTAAAAACATGCCGATGTACAATAATTTATTGATAGATTTCATATACATATAGACTTGGATCAATAGTGTGTCAAATATATAAGTTTTAAATTTTTTTTATTCCATTTGTTATAGCATTATTTCGCATTTATTTGATTTAACTGATCAAATTAACTAACAACTATATATAAAAACAGGTACAAAGAATCCTACGAGCAACGAATTCTCAATGCCATAGAATTTGCAACACTTTCACAAATATTTTATCTTACATATACCAAAATAATTTATGGTGAGATTTATAAATATGGATCAATAGTATGGATAACTCATAAGTATCAGATATTTTAACACCAATTGTTACAATGTTATTTCATATACATTTCATTTTAATGATCAGAATTAACGAAGACTGGAAGACATGATTTCAATGGCATTTTCAAAGTGTATATGAAATTAGAAAAGATGAAAATCAATAATTTAGCATAAAATATGTCGAATGATTATTTTACTGGAAGGTCCATGGCATCGGTTCTAGTCCATACAATAGATCAAGAATCAGAAAAATATATAAGATAACTTATTAAAAAGCGGTCTAAATTAATTTTGTACAAATATTAAAAGCAATATATTCATATTAACCACTATCTAAATGATCTAGCAACATTGTAACCCTAGAATTACGAATCACATAAAATTTTTTTAAAAAATCATTTAGACGTACAAATGCATTAAAAAACTTTTTAAGAGAATTAAGAGAAAACTCGCAAAGAATCTTATACACATTTGAAAAGAAAAAAGGAAACTTATCTCATTTAATGAAACTCTTCTTTAATTAGAATTTTGTATAATTAGTTCTCTCAACCCCACCCACCGCAAATTTGTTTTTAGATACACGTTTGATTCTAATCTCTTTTTTATTCTTACTAAAGAATTTCTTAGAAATAGTTTGTTCAACGTATAGAAAATTAATTCTTTAATAGAGTTCTTTTGGTATAGCTACGCCTAAAAATTGTATTTTGTATGCTCATAGAACAAAAGTGTTCTACTGCTAGTTAAATTAACAAAAAATAAAATAAGTCTCTCGGCTTATTTAATTATTATATTAGTTACTGAATTTATTACGATAAACATAATAATAAAATATTGATCGAAGCAAGTTACACAGAAGATATAAATCAATGGATATGATTTAAATAAAAAAATATTTGGTAAATGATCAAATATAATTTATATCTTACAACAGTATAAGCTATTCCTTGATATTTCTGAGAAAAAAATAGCAAGGAATGGCTTGCACAAACCGTTCATCAAATTTCTTGTTTTTAAGTTTCTCGTGCATTTCAAAAAACTAAATATATCGCACGAAAAAGAACATGAATATTAATAATTGAAAAACAGCATGAGGAATTAAACGAAGGCGTATGCAAAACCTTTTGTTGTTCCACTTGGCAACCCCAGCAGTATATTTTTAGCCATTCTAAATAAATTTAAAAAACTGATTTCTGAACACTTCTTTTTAAATAGGTTGCCCTACGAAAACCCTAAAAACTTCTTTTTTTCCCCTCCCATCCAATTCGTAACGTGATGTTGAAATACTTTTTTTGAACGGAATTTGGCACAAGTGACTGGAATTAACTATTGTGCAGTTTTGGTTAGTCGAACTAAACTTACCTCGAAACAAACAAAAGATACTTTTATCAGACCGTGATGCTTTCTCTTAAGTTAACTCAAGTCCCTAATAAAAAATAGTAATAATAACAACTGATTCTAAACATAACAGAAATAGAGAATTAATTAAAATAACATGAATAGGAACACGAAATCAGACACTATTACTATCATTCTTTCAGAGGGCTCACAAATATAACAGCTGTTACATTTTGTTCGGGCAACCATCTTTTTCAATTTAACAGCAGCCACGCGTTGCTATAGTAACCAGATAAATTAATGAGATCATGAAGAAAACGAACCGATCAGGCTGAGCGACTGGATCGATACGGGGAGAACCTAAAAATGCCGCTCGGCTAACGAAATAGAAATTATGTCTATTTCGGAAAATGCTTCATTCAAAATGAAATGAGAATGATGAAAAGACGTGTGCCTTATTATTGAAGTAGAACGTCGCGGCAATTTTTGTCCATTTCAAACGCAAATGTAAGGATAAAAGGAACAGAAATTGCTGTTATGTTGCAATACGTGTGAAAAATGAATTAAATTAAATGTATTTTAATGTACCTTTTCGAAAGCATTATCAAAAGTTTGTGATCAAAAACACAAGAATCTACTTTAAAAATGCATTAAATACAAATTTCATTTTATTTATTTATTCTTATTTTATTTATTCTTATTTTATTTTATTTATTCTTATTTTATTTTATTTATTTTCTTATTTTATTTTATTTATTTATTTCCTTATTTTATTTTATTTATTTGCAAGTTAAAGTAAATCATAAAAAAGTTTTCTTTTTTAAATATCACAAATTTAAATTGTAACTTCAATTTCAAATGTATCGCGGAATTTTAAAAAGGCAGACAAATGTTGCTCTCTAGTGATAAATGGTATTAAAGATTTTTTTTTTATAAATGCCTTGTATAACTATTTAGTTTTTTCAAAAATTATTTTTATAAGCAACATACATGGAACAAACCTGAAAGCTTTAAAGCAAAATTTGAATTTTTTAAAAACAAAAACTAAAAAAATACAATGATAAAAAAAATATCTGAAATTTATGGTGATAAAAGTGTCCAGGTCATAAAATTAGTTCCAAATAAAATATTCATTAAAATGTTATTTCAAACTTCAAATGAACTTCTATAAACTTATCAAAACTGACTACAAAAGCCACTTCGACTGACCAGCAAAATAACAAGGAACTCTTTAAATATGTATTTTGTTACAAAATTCTAAAGCGGAGAAAGATTTAAACCATGGAATGAAATAGAATAAAATCGCAAATAACATACAATCATAGATTTAATATTCAACTCATTGATTTTTAAAAAACTTTTTTGAAGTGGTTCCCCCCTCCCCATTAATTTTCTCTACCTACCAAGCATCAATTGTTCTTTAAATGAAGCAATCGTTATAACATTATGCACTATTTGAATCACAATTTTCCACACTACTCAACTAATATTACTCAATAAAAAAAATTCAACATTTTTTTAATAACCGAATCTTAAAAAGACATTACAAACCAAAAGTAAGTGCATCAAAAACGGCACCGTTTCCGGGGAAAATGATTTCTCTTAAAATAGGTATCCCACAGAAATGAAAAGATCGCGACGGTAATTAAGATACTCGGATATTCGAAAAGGACGATATATTTTTGCTGCAAAAATAAATTTTATACCTCAGTCAATCACTCTCTCGCATGATTAAAAGCAGAGATTTAGAAGTCATTAAAAACGCATAAATCACGCTTTCCATGCAAATAGAGGGAAGATAGAAATTAATAACTCGTTACAATTTTTCTACTCTTCCAAGTGAAGAATCGACGACTCTTCTTCCAGAATAAAAACAGAATGGAATTAGATTATTTACTCAGCTAGGCTCTTAAGACTCCAGTCAATATCTTGGAGGGTATATTTTTTAATCGGGATTTGATGCAGTAATCTGAAACTTTATGACACTTTCAGTCGAATGTGCCTTCTGTGTAATACGAATTTAATCGGAATATTTGCGTATAAAGGAAATAGTATAAATTGATGTTGCATCATGAGATTCTAAAACTTTTTCGCTTGTTTGATCGGATATTAAAAGGAAAATAAAGATTGTGATTGATGGCTTGAAATAATGCTTTCTTTTCTAAAAAAAGTTTCAGAAATAAATTCGAAGCGTTTTCATAGCGTCAAGAGGTTTTCACTCGCATTATTGCTTTTGTTGGTCTTGACTTGGATTTTACTTAGATGGGGAAGGGATTAAACATTTATGCAGAGGGGAAGTTTTTATATTAAAAATACATATTTTAAAATTTTACGCACTTGAAAGTTATGTGTTTTTTTTTTACAAACAATCCATTGGCAAATAATAACAATTTGCTATTTAAATCGAAAAGATTTAAACACAGGAAATGCATAAAATGCTTTAAATGTAGTTGAAGAGGATGAACGACAAATGTGGAAATTTTCATAATAGCCCTTCACTGGCAGACAATTCTTTTTTGCCTCCTTAAAATTACTTTCTAAATTCACCAAATTATAAATTATTGACACGAAATAAAATTCTCTTTTTCCACAAGTTTTTAATTCAATGACGGTATTTAAAAAAGCTATAAATGTGTCATGAAACATAAATTGTTGAAACTTTTATACTAGTTAATTTTTTCTCTATCTCTTTTAAATGTTTTATTTAGAACCGATAAAATTTTATTTGTCGCCAATTTTCCAACGTCAAATGTACAAGAATTTTATAACAAAACTATACGCCACATTTGCTGTGAGTACGCATTTGTATTGCCTACCTATGTCGATTTTAATACATCACAAGCAATATGGTCATCGGAATTTTATTCATATCAATAAATGCGCCAAAATGTAAAAAATTCCATTTCGATATGTTAACAACCATAATGTTACTATAAGAGTTGAGTCAATTATTTAATCTAAAAGGAAAAGAAAAGCAAAATTAGTCTGAATAATACTTTAAGATTTTAAAAATATGGAAAAAAAAACTTTTTTACTTAAAGTATAGAATGATTCTGATTGCTTTATAATGATTGTAAAATATACTGGGCGTCCTTAAACCCATGAACCAAATTTTAAAGGAAAGTACAATATACCTTAAGAAGTATTTTGTGTGTGTGTAGCAATGTGGGGTCATATATGAAAAGTGTTGGTGGAAACACAAAGCTAAAAAATGAGAAACGAAAAAGGTTTTTATTAATGTCAATGTGAAAATCTTACCAAGAATGGTTTGGTACAATTAAATGCAGAAATCTCCGGCCAATAACAATGATAGAACCTTGGAAGCGTCAATGCAATGACAGGCATTCATTGTGTGCGTGTTAACCCTTATTGCCCCATAGTTGCTACAACATCGACTCAATTGCTAGAGGTATCGCATCTTTCTAGAAGTGGTATTGACCAGAATTACTTGATAATATCCCGAACGTTTTTAGATATACAATGTGGTTTCAGCACGACCAGTATATTTCAACATTAATATGCACAATCACTTCATTGCCCTTGATAGACTGGACACCATGTTCACTAGCCGCTTGACCAGCATGTTCAGCCCATTTAATATTTTTGATCTTATGGGGGGGGGGCACTTCAAGACACTTTAATTTACTCAGATGAGGACCTCATTTCAAAACTTTCAGTCGTTACTGCACCTGCTCGGGAAACACCTGATATCTTCGAAAGGGAACGCTAAACACTTTCTAGAAGATGCTAGAAAAGTGACTGGCCGATGAACTAGATGTAGGAAAAGCCTGTATCGATGTTGGTAGAGGCACATTTGAGCATTTACTGTAATTAGTAATGTAAACAAGAAGCTTTTTACAATTTCTTCAGTATTTCTTGTTTTTCAGCTAACACTCGACATTTCCGATCCTACACTGCAGTACAAAAAGAAAATGCTTATATATGTGTATTTTACCTTTCCTTAAAGTTTGGCTCATGAGTTCATGGACACCCAGCATAACAATTTGTACAGATCAGTCACAAAAGTAAGAAATGTTCTTCAAATAATTTAAAGTTTAATATTTAAGGAAAAAAATTGCTGAAAAATATTTATTTTCTCCTGTCACATTTATTTTTTCATTCTAATTTGCAACCCTTTGGTTCCATCTTAAAAATTCAAAATCAAACTATTATTTTAATCATTAGCGAGCTGCCTACTCGTAATTAGTAAGAGTTAGACACAAAGTAATAAATATCAGGAAATGTGAATAATCTCACTAACAATATCAATTTTTTTTCATAAAAAATAAAATATTTTAATAGGAAATAAGACAATAACACAAAATTGGATTTTAGTACTACTCACATAAAAAAGGGGAACAAAAATGCATATCACACAACTTGATTTTTTTTAACTTTAACATACGAGAAAAGCTGCATGTTGCCGTTTTTCTGCAGCTTTTATATTTATTGATATACATGCATTCTAAAATAGCTGTATCTTATTTTGTTGCAAGGAAATTAGATTTTTAATTTAATAATACGATAACAATTTGCTACAATAAAAAATGGATTGGTGACCGCTAATTTTCGAAAATCTCTAAAATGAAATCGACTATGATTTAAAACTTCCAAACGTCTACAATTAAGAAAAACAATTACTTTTATATACTTAATTGTACACGACAGAAAATACTGAAATTAACACAATTATTTCGTGTTTCAGAAATTATATTGCATGAAAGCAGTTGAAATTCAGAGATCAATATAAAACAAAAAAAAAATACTGCAATTTAATGCAATATCCATTTTAAGAATTATACATGGACACAATACTGAATAGTTACATCAGGTTCGATACAAACACATTAGAAATATTTTACGAATATTTCAAAATGTAAGAAGGAAAGTCAGTAACAACCTCCCTTCAAGCTGTCGGTAAAGTTCAAAATCTTTTGACAAATCGGAACGATTCCACACGGCAATCTGTGCGATACAAGTTTTGTCGATATGACTGCCCAATATCCTGTACATCTAGTGATTTATCAAGACAGAGATAACTTAAAATATTCCGCAGACTTTGCGGAGTTGAAGCCTTGAATCGATTTTATATATAAAAGGGCAAAATTGCCCTTTGACAAATCATCGATTATAGAAAATCTTTATTCGTGGATAAGACTCTTCAGTATTCAGTACCCGTTCGATTCAATATGGAATTTTCCTATTCCCGTTCATTATTTCTCAAGAACGATTACTATATGCAACTTCTCATTGCTCAAATCATCCGATATCTCTTTAGAAAAGTGAGGATCGATGAAGATTATGATTATTAAAGAGTCTTTAAGGATAAACCAGAAAAAGTTAACCGATATTGAAATATTTGTTATGGTTGTAAGACACATTTTTGAATTTCTAAACCGAAATATAACACAATTCTAAAACAACAGAACTTAACTTTTTTTTTTGTATGTGAACAGGTCGGAATAGTAAAAAAAAATATCATTTTTTAAAATAAAACTTCAAAGAAAATGGAGAGTTCAGAAAAAGTGTCGAATTCATTGCTTGCAACGAGCCACTTTCCACTTTCTAAAATATTTATTTTAAAAAGAGATATAATTTAAAAAGAATTAAAGCAAGAAAATTTGCTTTGTTTCACTGTCGAATAAATAAAATTAAGTCCAGGAAAATATATAATTAATAAATTAACAAGGGAAAATGTACAGAAATAATAATGGGTGTATAAATAATTATTGATGTTATTTACTGATATATATATCGAAAAAATACGTAAAAAAATGTAATATTAATCTTTTAATTTCGAATATTTTAGTCATTGGATAATTTATCTGGAAGCTTCAAATGGTTTGAATCTACATAACTTCTAAAAAGGCTGATATAATTATTATGAACATAGATTTCTATCATAACAGCGAAAAGATTTTCATCATTTAAGTATTAAAAAAAATTTGAAAACAAATTTTAAGTCGATTTAAATAATTATTCAACAATTAAATGATGGATAGTTAAATATTTATCACATTTGCATCTTTGCTAAAAAAAATGATCTAATTCTATACGGGAGTGGAAAAACAGGTTAATCAGTCAGTTACTAAAAATGCGGTATGCAAAAAATGGCGAGTAATGTTTTATTGCCATTGTAATGAGCTTCAGATGATCTACTTATCACGGTAAAGAAAAAAAATGGTTTTCATGGTATTCCAACTCTCACGAATATCACAAAAAGAATATTTACCCCCTCCCCCAATTGTAAGAAAATTGTCATCGGGGATTACTTAAAGAATGTTTTATTTGTTACTGTTGTCTCATTGCAACTTTAAAAGAACGATATTGCTAAAAACTACTCTCTCTCTAGGAATTTTTAAAAAAATTAATTAAACTTCCTAGAATAAATTTCACAAAAAATTTATTCTAGGAAGTTACTTTACGAAAAAGATGCCTCCCTCGGTACCACCACGGGAAGCATGAGAGAAGGTTGAAAGTCGACAGTTCGACACCTCTAATTTAGAATTTTAGACCCAGATATTTCAAGATCCATTTTAAGTCTGAAAAAGATCGAGGAAAATAAAAAATAAAACTTGAATGAAAAACAGACACAAAAACTTCACTTGTTTTTTAAAAGCCCAATGAAGCATCGAAGAAAAAACTTTTGTAAAGTTTTTCATTCAATGAATATAAAAATAAAATAAAAAATCTTATAATTATTATTTTTTATATAATATGAAAATCCTTTCTCTCATTCTATATAAAAAGGTTAATGCTTGAAAAATTTTTAAAAAATGAATATAGGACGCTAGCTTTAAGTTCAAAGGGCAAGAGAAAGGGGTCCTCCCACAAAATCTGCTTAGAATACACTCTGAGTATTGTTTATAATATATAAAAAGAGAGATAAACAAGTAATGAAAAAAATTCGAAAGAATTGTCATAATACAAGGGCAGAGAAGGCCTCTAACGCCAATTTTCCCACACTATCGAAATTTGAATTATGAAGCCTATTCAACATTTAGAAAGGTAGTAAATGAGTCCCAGACATTACATCACTTGAAGAACACAATTGAAACACAGAGCGATTTGTAAGCAATCCAGCCTTCCCAGCTAAAATACGTAATTAATCTCTCTCTCGTGTAAGTTCATTACATGAAAAGTCTTCTTGACTTAATTCGAATGACAATTACGCAGCAGTTACACAACGTCTGTGAGCACAACGACTTTAAGAAAGTGTATCTCTCGATTCCACCAGACTAATGGTCGGAAAATATATCGGATGGACGACCCGCTTCCTCACATTACCAGAAGCATAAAACAGAAGGTTTCCATCATTTTCTCTGTTCGAACCATAATGGCGGAAGGTTAAAAAAAAAAGAATTCAATGAATTCGGAAATGGAAAATAATTATTAGATTTTACGTAAAGCGGCAGTTTTGGGCGCGGTGCCAGAACCTTCTGATTGTCCTGTTCCTAACGACCACGCGATGTAGACTTAATTCACTTCACTTCTATTATTGGATGAGACTGGATCATCAAACGAGGGTTTTATCTCCGCGGTTTTTCCCAATCGTAAAACTAAATAGATCTATTCGTGGCGGAATTATATGACAGGCAGGTTTGGTAAGAAATGTCGTTCTTTTTTTAAAGATGATAGCAATTTGTAATATAATATGCGCACATCGCAAAAAATATTAAGTTTTTTTAATGCAGGTTTTGCCAACGGAAAAAAAGCATATATATATTTTCTGTTTACTATTCGTTTTCGACTTTAATTGAGAAAAAATAAAAATGTTAGTGAATTTTCAATACAGCTTTTAAATTGACGCATTTATGTTATTTGTATCGTAATATTTTTTTAAATTAAAAAAAAATAGAAAAAGGTTAAGACAAAAAACACTATTTGCGTTTATTAGACAAACAGAATTTTACATTTCACACAGAAAATCGGATATTTTTTCAAACAAAATTGGTGCATAGATGTGATAGCTGTATTTTACATCATATAATTTTTAAACTTAAAAACACACACACAAAAACAAATAAAAATATTTTTAAGAAAGATTTTGTGAAACAAATACAACAGCAAGTCTTCCAACGAATTAAAACAAAATAATTAAATTAACAAATTATCGATCGTGCATGAATTCACATCGAAATATTTGATTACGTTTTAATATTCATAATTTATGGCAAAATTTCTGTAATTGATCTCGATGACACCGAAACGATTTTTCATGGGCTTTAAATAGCCTCCACTAAAATAAATAGATAACTCAAAAAAGATAATGCGACACTAATACCGCTTTCAGTAAAATGCACGGAAGATCCCCATGCACAAAACGGGATCCCGATCTCCTCGCACTCCAAACGCAGCTTGAAGGAGTTTTGCCCATTAAAATAAGATTTCGCATCGAGCAGAAATTTTTAATGGAAATAATTGCTCTTATTAGAGTAAATTTATTCGCTGCGCATCACATCCCCCGTGGAGAAACACAGGGACAAATTTCAAAAGTTCAGTATTTCCAACTCCACTGGGGAGTGCCTTGATTCACGACTGTGCAGAAGTTTTTAATTAAAGTAATTCCTTTGCTCTGATGGCCAGCGCGTTTTATGGAAATTTCGTACTTTACCAAGGATTGATTACTTCACATCCAAGCAAGAGGGGTTTAAAGGAGAGCCTAAGAAGTAGAACATCATTAGATTGCGTTGTCCCTCTTACCGGTTAATTAATCGTTAACTATCTCAAAGCATCAAAATACAGCTTGAAAAATAATATAACGTATAAGGGTGTAAAGATAAACCATGAATGGTGTTAAAGTATAATCAACAAAAAAATACGAATAGTGAGGAGATAAATCTTTAAAAGATTAAAAGTTGCATAACACATTCGTTTAAGGTCGTATTCGAAAAATATCAATCAGATTTATATATATTTAAGCGGCAGAAATACAAATCAAACGGAATCATCTAGATCTTCAAACACATCTCCTCTGTGTGGAAAGATAAGAAAAAAAGGATCTAAGACGTTTCTTGTAAAGATTACTTCAAAATAAATATATTTATAACTCAGTAAAATTTTCAATGGACATCACATAAAACTTCTATCCGAATATAAATACAATAAAAGAATTTTTTGCAAAAATCTGGATTCCTTCAGAAAGCCAGAGGGATTTCCCCGTCCCGTTCGGATCATATTTAAAAATAGTTCTTTTTTGCTTTTCATTATTAAAAAAATTAATATTGATATCAGTTTACATAATAAAGTTCTAAAATACCATTAAATGTCAATGTTTATCAAACAGACAATATTTTGATTAAAAAATTAATTTTTAGGGATACTTTTCAATAAAAGCGGACCTATTTTTAGGCCGTGTGAATAAAATTCTATTAGTCTGGATAATGTAACAAATATCCAATTTTTAGTTATACACGTAGCGATTCATTTCAAGAAATAGAAAACAAAATTTTATGTACTGTAAACTCCAAATGGCCTTGAAGTAAACATACCTCCAAATATGATATCCACAAAATTATATTTTGATTCAACAAAATAATCAAAAAATTTAAATTTAAGAACTAAATGGTATTAATTACCTGCACCAAAAATTAACAAATGTTATTTTCATTACATCTCCATTGCATGCTATTGCAAAATTAGATTGCTAATTTTTTTTTTCTTGTAAAATCAAAAGCTAATGTAAAAACAAAATATAGCTTTATTAGTATCACAAAATAAGGAAATCAAAATTCCGAAATAACTCAATCTAAACCATATAATTATGAAAAACATCACGCAATAGCTAACTATAAATAGTCTGTAACATAAATTTATGAAAAACATTACGCCTTAAGTGAATTTAAATTGGTAAAAAAAAAAAATCAGCCTTTTTTTAACTAGTTACATGAGATCTTAATAGGGAGAAAAACCAAGGAAAATGACCTTCATGCTATTTAAAACAAATTTTTCAATTTAATCATTGGTAGGAAATATCAATTAGAAATAAATAATTTAAAATATATGTTAATGTTATTTAGCTTTTTTCTAAAAAAAAAAGAAAGAAAGCTTAAACGAATTTAACAAGTAATTTAAATTAAGTATTCATTTAAACATATATGATAATGTATTTAGTCTTACAATAATTATTATTGATCTAAAAGGTCAATAAGAGTGAAATCACATTCAAGACGGAAGGAATTTCTATTAAAGGAATTCAGAATCTAATTATCCCATTAACTAATGACAAACACAATCAGCAACAAACAAGCAAGAAATTTCATTGATTTAACATTAATAGTTTTCCTTTTTCACAATCAAACGATTCTTTATATATGATTTGCATTAAAGCGGAGGAAAAATTGAATATGTTCCTATACTTTTATGATTGATTTGGAAAAGATGAAGGCATTTTATCTGCCTTTAAATATATCATATGTACATTAGCATGCAAAAAATTTAATCAATTATTCTGATTATAGTCTTCTTTTTTAAATATTTTTGACAGCAAAGTGAAGAAGTTAAAATTAAAGAAATAATGGTGACTTCCAACATTTTAAAGAACTAGTTTTGTTTTGAAACGTAGTTTACATAACTTGTACTCCATACTTAAAAATGTATATAATTTATTATTCAATGAAAGAAAAAAATATAACTTTGGTACTAAAAAAAAAGTTTAATGTTTAATTATTTATTTTCATAATCAAAATATATATCTCTAACCTTACAATATTAAATACAAAGTTTCAACTAATTAATGATATTTATACATACTTTTTCAAAACGACGGGGTATAAATATATTATTAGTACCAAGTATGCTAGACAGACTGTTAATACACAATAAAATAATGTAGTTATTTATTGAGTTATTTCAAAAAGTTTTTCTTCCAAAAATTTTGAACATTTTTGGGGTATCAAGATAGAAATAACGTTGAAAAATTCTAAAGATAAAAATTTCGATCATTTTGAAAATAATCTTAGGTTATGAATGATGCTTTCCCATTTATCAGGTAAATAAGAATGTTTCAAATAATTATTTTAGTCTTAAACGTTTAATTTTATACGAATAAAAAATGATACTTTAATTAAAAAATAAAACTATATTATCTCTTTTAAGAATTGTAATTTATTTCCTTTCAAATTCCCATCTGATCAGATGCGTACTTGGGTTTCTCTTAATTCTTCAGATTTATAAAATAAATATTCTAACAAAAATGTGTTCCTCAAAAAAAATTTAATATCTTTTTTTTCTGTACAAAATATCTCGATGATTAAAAAAAAATGTTAAACGTTTTGGTGAATAATTATGAATGTTTGTTTAACTGAAATTAAGATAAAAATTATTTAATAATTCTAAAAATGATGAAATGCAGAAATGAACTTCAGTTATAGAAATGGAAGAAAAAGGAAAGGAAATGGGGGAAGGGGAGATTGCATGATATATTTCTCAGAAATTTTTTTCTCTAATTAAATTATTGGATAAAATCCCATTTAATTTTTCCTCTTCTTCTCCTTTGTCTTTTTGTAATTCTCTCTTTTAAATGAAAAATAAAATATTGCAAGAAATAAATAAATAATATATATATGGTCCATTAATATGGTAAAAAAAAATACTAGTTTTTTTTGTTTTTCAAATTTATATAAAACATACACCAAACAGATTTTTTTTTTTGTTTTGTTTTTCATACAAACAAATGATGTTTTTCACAGGTAAAAAAATTTCGCCGACAATTTTAATGCAACAATTGCTCGCAAATAATATTCCAAATTCAAAGAAAACATTAAAATTGCGAAATTGCAAGAAACGATACAAAATTTTCGAGAAAACCTAAAATAACCAAAAATTACGATCCAATTCAATTAATGCACAATCCAAAAATAATTATTTTTCAGAGTGAATTTATCATTCAAACCAAGTTTTAAATTGTTGTTAACATTAAAATCGTTGCAATCTAAATTTTTCTACAAATATATTCCTTCCGAATTCTGCCACTGATGGCTGAGGAGTGAATATTTTATGGGGGAAGAGGATAATATAAAAATTACACATCATTTAAGAAAAATTAAGTTTTTATGATAGGAATGTTAAATTTGCTTAGAATTCCCCATAATAATCGATGGATCCATGGAAATTTTTCAAATAAAAACAATATATTGATAATTCAATCATTTTTAAATAAAATAACAAACAATTCATATTTTGAAATAAAATGATCTGCTCAGCTCAAAATTGTATAATTTATGGAATAAAGAATTATCTAAACATAAACACAATTATAGTGCAATCATTAGCGTGTTTAGCAATGTGAATATAAATTTCCTAAATGTATTGTGATATTTATATATATATATATATATGAAACCGTTTAATTACTTTGTTTTTAACTTAATTTTATTTAAATTTTAAAATCAAGCCAAAATCATTCCAACCAACTTCAACGCGTATAAACAACAAGTTCAATTCCTTGTGATTATAAGCCGTCAATCAAGCAACAATCAAAACAATGGGTTGCTCAAGGAGAATTTGCTCCAAAGAAAAAGAAGATAGAGCTGGAAAAATTATGGCGATGATTTTGGGGGATGCTATAAAATAGTACAGTGAATTACCCCAATCCTCATCAGCGTATTTTTAACAAGCTCTTATACATAACGTAAGATCCAAATAATATGTTACAACCCTCTTTCTTGGAGAATATACTTCATACCTTCGCAGTTACAGTTTGAATGTTCCCTTCAATCCTGAGAGACATTTCCATTTAACATTCTCAGCTAGGGTACTTTATGGACCCCCTTCGCGCGCGTGTGCAAAATGAACTTTCAATAAATTGACTTACATATAGATCACATGCACTACATTTTTAAAATCATCTGGCGAAAAATGTGCTATTAAAAAAATGTGCTATTAAAAGAAAGGGAAAACGTTCCCCCGACATTCACCACCGAATATTTCTCAAGCTCGTTCAACGCAAAAGTATTTTATTTGTAAGCAAAATCAATCTAGAACAATTCTTCCAAGACAAATCGTACCGCGGTCACTTCACTTAACCTTACAGCGCTCCATCATTTATATAGAATCAATTTCCGAACATCAATGGAGAGGCGGAAACAAAAGGTACAGACCAATACCCTTCCAGGAAGTAAGAAACGACAGTTTCGATCACTTTCACCTCAGAAAAATCCCGAATGATCCTTTTATTTATTTATTTTCCTTTCCTGGCTACCATTAATCTCTGTAGGTATCCCCATCACCAGACAGGACAAGATCACAGACTCCGATAAACTCTTTTTATCTCCTATCTATCAACCCAGACATTGAAGGGGAACCCTCGAGCTACGAGACCACAAATCCGTGAAGTGATTCTTAAGATGGCACCATGTATATCTATCGGTAGGGCATCTTCCACAGAAGGATAAGGTTGGCTAAACATCCATTCAAACATGTGTGATGATGGTACCCGTGTTCACTGAAAACTTGCGCACATTATCGTATCAAAGGCGAAATGGATTAAATTCCGCGAAGACAGATCGAGGTTTAGATGGATTGCTGAGGCTTGCTGTCATGTATGTAAAAGAGGTATTTACGCACTACACAACCGCACGCTTTGCATTGTTGTCCTTATATTTATATACACATTTTTATGTTCAAGGAACTGGTGTGAAAATCAGATTAGACAACAAGCATCCTCTTTTCGGAGAAATCATACAGGACTGGGATGGTGGGTTTGAGGGTGCAAAATAGACGTTTTTTCTGGAATGTTATGGAATATTCCCCTATCGCTCAACGTTTTTTTTTTTCGATGGAAATATAATAATATCGCTATTTTTTGCTTCATCCCCCTTCCCTCAATCTGCTTCAGAACAAAAAATGAGTAGTATTTCTCAACACAAAGCAATTCGAGCCACTTATTTCATTGCAGATTTTTTTTTTTATTTATTTACAGTGACAGTTTTAATTAAGAAATGTATTTATTATCTAGAAAATTTTTATATTGTCTATTTTGTGAGCCCATTTCAACAAATATTCCTTGTATGACGTTAGTAAAAATTGCATTGAGTGTAAATTTCTCGTTATACTAAATAGTTTATACAGCGTTTTATATAAACGAAAATATTCAAAATAAAAATTGTGAACCTTGCTTCAGTATAAATATACAATTTTGAAACAATATCAAATGAAATAGTTAATTCCCAAGTAGAATTTTTTTTTTTAAAATAAACCTATTCATAAACACATTTTATCAAAAATGATATAATAGTTTTAGCATAATGTAAAATTATTCAGAATTCTCTATTTTATTTATTTACTATTTTCAATTAATTTTTTAGCTTTACGATTACATATTTATAAGATGTGGTATATAAGTGAAATATTTTGTTCATTGAATTTGAAAGTTCATGTTGGAATTCGCTTATGCTTTAGCCCTCGCACTCCAAACAATATCGGTATCGCAAACAGATAGTTATTTACAAAACGTGTTTTGGAAAATACTCTTCTTCTCCACATACTAATAACTTAAAAGAATTCGGGGGGAGAAATTTTATCCCACCGCGTCCGGGGAGGAGGTCGGTTGACTTTTATATCAAACGATAGGGATGAATTGAACTCTCGATCTATCAGTCTGGAAAAAACTTGTCTAGATGCTTTTGATCTGCTCTCAGCAATTAAATCAGAAGTGATTCGGGTTAATTAATAAAGCGTTTTATTTACATGGGCTAAATCGCATTTTCCTCTTAAATTAATACTTAGAGAACTTTAAAAGAATTTTGTTGAATTGAAAATTCTCTCCCAAAAAGTGAAACGTGACTTACGTAGATAGACTAGAACAACTGAAGTGAAATGAATAGGTTTGATAAACGGCATTTATGAATAGCGAAGAATT
>BMAW01055831.1:204355-218972 GCA_019974015.1 Nephila pilipes
TGAAATGAATAGGTTTGATAAACGGCATTTATGAATAGCGAAGAATTTAATAATGAAGTTAATTGATAAGGGAGTTTGAAATAGAAGTTAAAGTTATTAATGTGAGATATCTGTATCACACCTGCGTTGAGTAGGGAAAGGATCTACAAAGAATCAAGGATCCGAATCCTCATCTATAAATCTTCTAAGGACTCGAATCTTATTGGTTCGGTAAGATAAATACTAAATCATTATCTAAAACGTTAGACCAGACTCAGAAAGGGACCTTTGCCGCAGATGGAGTATGTTAGGGATTGACAATTCATTGATCTGAATAAAATAACTTGTTTATCATCATTCTTGACTTTCTATTCATTTCACTATTGATTCGTGACTATTATCTATAAGACATGTAATAGACGAAAAAAGAAATAATAACGGGGCATAAAAACTTGAACAAAACTCTTATTTAAACGTGCTTGTTAATATGTCTAATTTACAACGATCGTTTTCCATAAATATTTTTTTTTTTTGTTCTATTTTCGACTTTTACTAAATCTCGTCCACTTAAATCAAAGCATAAAATAAATATGGAAAATAAACAATCAAAAGCCAAATGATCTACGGAAGTCCTAATGGAAATACAATAATTTCATCGAACACAATTATTCATCCGTTTATCTTTGCAAGCAGGAACGCAAAGCAATAAAACACGAATCTGCCAACAGATTCCATGACAAAACACAGGCTAACAACAATAAAAATAAAAAGACTACGGCATTCTCAACCCATTCATTAGAACAGAATGACAATTTTGCTTCTTTTCTTCGTCAGCGGATTTTTCCCTCACCCCAATGTTTGCACAACTATATTTGAAAAAAAAAATTATTCAAAAAAACTGAAACGACTGCTTTCATGGATAAAAAGAACAGGCTACAAAAGGCTTCTTTTTTTTTCCCCGGATTATGCGGTATATTAAGTAATGAAATAAAAACTGGTAGCTTACAGTGTCTATTACAATATCTTATAATAAAGATAGAAATAACATTTGTACAACATAATATTTAATTGAAAAAGATAATAGATTCATCATAAAGCGTAAGTAAAAAAAATTTCACAGATAAATGCCATGGTATCAATACAATTCTAAATATTGATAGATTATTCTATTAACATCGTTACTAAGATACAACACGAAAAGTGTAAAAGGGGCAACGAACACGAGAGCTGCTGGTAACGAGCCTCGTTATTTTGAATCACAGTCAAGTGACGAAGACGACACCTGAGCTAGCACCTCACTTTCAAACTTCCACAAAATCCCGGCATGAGGATTTTGAGCCTTGAGACATTTAACGTGCATCAGAAGCACTAAACGGTAAATCTTTAATGATACCAGAACTCGATCCCACAAGTCGACGGAAATAATACCAGTCGCGATCTTGCGCCCCTGATTACTCGATTACCGCGACCGATGTTTTTACTACAATAAGAGAACTGTTATAACCCATAATAACAAAATTCAGATGATGCAATTATATTTCATAACTATGCCTTTTAAACCAATAAAATCCTTCAAAGAATTGAGTCTTTCAAAAAGGCGAATGGAACACTACCGCAAGTAATTACATATAATTTGCAGAATTCATGAATACCTTGTTAAAGTTACTATACAAATATAACGAAGAGTAAAATCAAAGGAATTTGATAAATCATCCCTATCTCATCATTTTTGGAAATTCTTTATAACATGATCGTATGTTATATCTTTGTCGAAACGAGAAGTTTCAGAATTTTACAAAATTTCCTAACAATATTCTAGTTCGTTTTCATAAAATAGGTGCTTCAAGATCATAAACTTTTGATTATAATATCTTATATTGCAATAGGAGAAAAAATGTTTATACGTTTATTGATGTTGGAGAGAACTCGTGGATGTTTAAGAAGCAGCCCTTATCTTAAAAAGCTTCAGCTTTATACAATGTAGTGGTTTCTAAAGCAAAGTGAGGCTGATACATGGTTTTGAGACACTGAATTAAGGAAAAGGATTTTGATGCAAATCGTAATTTTGAAAATAATTCCTCCAAACCCTATCAATTTTAAGACATTGAATCCCAACAAATTTAACGAGTATCAGCCCCGCAACACTAGGGGTCTTAAGTGGCTTCTTTCTTCATGGAAACCACGTAGGTCATGACATAACCACTCGAATACCGCGGCAGCCTCGATTCTGAAACTAAGAAATTCATGAATTCGTTTTAATGTTGTGCTGGAAAAGAATGAGAATATCTTAAAAGAAAATTCTTTACATTGGCTAACAGATTAACTAAATATATCAAACAACAAAATTATGTATTTTCAGGTGATTCCAATATGAAAACATATAACTGAATTCTCAATACGAGTTTAAAAAATGCTATCATATTAAGGGGAGGGAGAGGGGTATTTTTCAGATAATACAAAAATGTATGATATAATTAAATTAAACGCACTCTTGTTTCTAAAAATTTTTCGGATTAATAATTTTGTAATGATCAGAGGAATTAAAATTTTTTTAAAAAATCTGAAAAATTTATCAAAACACGTTCCTCGAATTATAGTAATAACACCTCATTTTACAATATCTTAACACTAATAAAAGATTTAACGAATATCAATTTAAGATCGTTTGAAAAGGTTTGCTTACAGAAATGGGGGGGGGAATAATGGCCTAAATGTTCTTCCATTAGGACTAAATGTTACATCGTTTAATAATAGTAAAAACATTTATTTTTAAATTGATATGAAAGGCGTTAGAGAAATGATAAAAAAAAAAGCTTTCTTCAAACACAAAATATAAACTTTCTTCTCAGCCAATTAAATTTCATGCTTGAAAAACCAAATTTAACAAGTAGAATAATCTTTATATCCATATAGCTACTCTTTTGCACGTTTTCCCATCAATGATCTAGCTTCTTATCAATGTGGCTTTTCAAACTGGAGTCACACAGAGTTTAATATAATCCTTAAATCCATATAAATATCCTTTTACATATGTTGTTCCATCAATGATCTCGTGTCTTATCAATATCGCTTTTCAAACTGGAGTTGCGCAGAATTTCATATACAATAAAGCTAATGACCTAAAGGAGATTAGATAATTCTTTTTTCAAATTTCATGATAACTATTTCTCTTTCAACATAAATAGAGTAGTCAATGTAAATCATTATAGAAATATTAAAACTGAAACAGGAAACAAAAATTTGAGAGATCTCTTTTCATACAATGGATACAAAGACTGATGTTAATTTTTACCATTTTCAAATAACTAATTTATGCCATTCTAGTAATAATGATAAAATTATTAATTTACACCCTTTTTAAATGAGTCACACCAGTATTAAAATTAATTTTGGATATTGAAAGGGTCTCGTGAATAAAATATAAAAGAAAGAAACGACAAAAAGAAGAAATAACAGGAAAAAGCCACAAGGCCAAATTTTCTTCAACAAAAACACTAAATGTTTGTACGTGTGATTTTTAAGGCCCGTTTAATAGAGTTATTTCGCACACTTCAGGAATTTATTACTCATGATCAACCTTCCACAATGCAAATCTGACGCGGTGGCGTGTCACTTCCGTCAACAAGTGTTTTTTCGACACCATTAAAAATAAAATGTCTTCCACCTGTCGCTCAACGGTGCCAAAAAGACAAATGTCAGAGCCACTTAGCATCACGAGCGCAAATAAATGAAACCATACATCTTCTCCAATGACTGCCAACATTAAATTCCTATTTCCGTATTTAGATATAACCACCTCCTGGCCTTAAAAACTCCCAATTCTCATCCATATGGATGACCAGAAAAGAGCAAAACACTGCGCAACAAGGAAATGGTGTAAGAAGGGGGAGAAAAAAAATCTCCCAATTCTTGTTGCTTTCCGAAATACCTTTTTTCCCATGTGATCGAACTATAGAAAAGAAGGCGGTGCTATATACTACAATCGGGCAATCCATCAAAAGAATTCGAAAAACATTCCAGTCGACGTTTTCCAATTGGACGGGCATCCATCCAATGAAGGCACACGTTTTTCTTGCGTTCGTGCATCAAATGGCGTGCATGCATAATTCCGCGTCATTTCGTCGAAAGACAATGCCACATAAGAATACAATAATCGCAGCGTTCGGTGTTGTTTTTGCACTTGGTCCACGGCTAATCATGCACACTGGTAGGTTAGAATTACAGCTCAGCTCGCTGTTATTTATTAATCCAATAAACATCTCTGAATTGTCCGCCTAAGACAAGAACCGGCACGAAGAACAACGTATGCTGGATGCGGTAGTCAAGGTAACGGCTTCTACCACAACGTTCCTTGTATTCCTGGGGAGGAAGGGGTTAAGCGAATGTTGTTTGCTGATTTTTCATAGCGTTATTGTTTTGGTTCTTTATTTTTATTTATTTTTTTATATCTTCGCGTCGTTCCGTGTCCATTACACATTCGAGGACAGGAAAGGTCGAATATTCACGCGCATGTTTCCATTGTGGGAAATCTGCATACTTCTCTCGGTTTCCAGGATTTTCGATAGGTGTGGGGAGGGGCAACTTTTTTTTATATGCTGTAACTCAAGCGTGAGAGGAATTGTCGCCTATGTTCATGAAACTGTTAAAAGTGGAGGACATAGAGAAGGAATGCAGAAATTCTTTTGCCGGCAACATTTGTCATAACCCGAAATTTAGAAATGGGCTATCATGTTTGCAACCGGTCAATTCTGAAAGAAAAACTACAATTTGGTTTGAAAATTCCATTTTATTCATTTCAATAAATGTTTAGCACAAAATAGACGGGAAAACATAAATACATTGTGCATTGTATTCCACGTATTTTATAAGAGAAATTTCGTGTTCGAATTTTTAAGAATTGCGAATTAAGATTTTTCTTTGACATAAATAAATTATTGTGAAATGTTTGTGCTATTACTATAGATTAAATTTACTATCCACCCCCTATATATTCAAAGAATAATTTCTTTGCCTCAGAAATCAAACCAATTAACTTCTTTTATTTTATTTCTTAAAATTCAACAGTGAATCTTTGTGAGGTGAAGGATGTACAAAATTGTAGAAGGATTATAAATATTTTAATGCTTCGATAGAAAGTTTAACAATTTTTGTAAGCAAATCCCATAAATCTTTAAAAGATCAGTTCTAACTAATGAGTTTCATTTTGATGAATGGGTATTTTTTTTTTTTTGAAACTTAAAAATAGAACATGTGAGATCATTTTGGAAAGATTCTAACATTGACGTGCATATTTGTCCCAAATCGTCTTAATGCAAACTCTATAATAGCATTTCAAAAATGTAAAATAGTTAAACACTTTACCATCTTGTGCATTCTATAAACACAGCATAATATAAAAATTGTCATAGCTGTAGAGGCCTACAGTATTTATTGGTAAAACAAAGTAAAGACCATGGATACTTACATTGCATGATCAATTTCTAAAATTTACGGAGATTTTAAAATCGGATAAATATTAACAACTAAATTAATGTGAAACGAAATTTTATTACCAAATATAATGAATTGTGACAGTGTGATTAACCAACTTACATACTGTACAAAGTAATAACCATTTGCTGTAAAATTTACATAACTTCTTAACGGATTCATCAGAGGAACGCACACATGTGAACAGCTTTTTTTCACCCATATATTTATCTTATGAAGCAGAGGTACACACGACAGTAATGTATACCTCATTTTTTAAAGAATGAAGCCAATAAAGTGTGAGAAAAGAAAGAGTTGTGTTGAAGATACCAAGAAGAGAAGAATACCTCTAGTGTGACATTTCAAAAGAGTCAGCTGATTTGACGGTACGCGAAAGCGGATGCTCTAAGCGTATAAAAAATTAGAAGGATTACGTTTCTTTTGAATATTTAGTCCCCCTAATGAAATAGGGTTTTTTATAGGTTTTTCTTGGTGTTATAATCATAAGAGGGATCTAATGTCGATTAAGAGAAAATATTGTATCCCCCCCCCCTAGAGAAAAAAAAATGTGTAACTAATTTTTAAAATAAAAGTCATTTAAGAAACTTTTTCTTATCCACGAACAGTGAAACGGGTAATTTTATCTTCTTCACAACTAAATTAATTCCAAAAACTGAAAAATTAACTTTTAATTTACATGTATCAATATATACGTATTAATATGTTGCACAAGAGGTTTTATTGAAATAATTCTAGTGAATAATAATTCTAGCGTTGCGATTTTAAATAAATGTCTAAGAATAAAAATCAACAAATTATTTTTAAAATTAACACACATTTGCATGAAGTAATTTCATGAATAACACACTGAAAGCAATTTCAGTCTCATTGTTTATTCAGTAAATCTCAGTATTGAATAAACAAGTATTACTCGTGCTGCAATTAATGATATCAAAGTTTATTTTCTAAAATTATTATCAGAACAGTTTGAATTGAAACGTTTACTTTTCACAAATTTTAGTTAGTTGAGTTTTTGTTAACGTCGCACAAGAAGCAACACGCAGGCTATTGGCGACGGACCTCGTAATTTTGAACCTCGGTCAAGTGACGAAGACAACACCTGAGCTGGTTCCCCCTCTCCTAACTTCCACACCACGCCAACGGGAGGACTTTGGGCCCGGCATATTTCAGCCTCGGCTACACGGCGGGTCTTTGGCGGTCAAGACTCGAACCCGCGACAGAACGAAAACCGCCGGCCACGAATCCGAAACCATGACCACTAAGCTATCGCGGCCCTACTTTTCACAAACTAAGAGGATAATTGAATAATTCCTACACCAAATTGTAAATTACAAACTATAAGATTCTAATACAAATACAACTTGAATCCGCTCAATAGAAACGGAATGTAAAATAACGTCCTCTCGTTTAAATTCGAAATACATTTAAAAAAAAGTAACTATAAAAATACTTATTTACTTTTAAGCATTGATAAAGAATTTTTACAATCAAATCGCACACATATATTATGATTATTAAATCCGTATAAAAAACCATAATGAGGTGTTTCCCCCCCCCCTTTTCATTTAAAAAAAGGGATATATATGAAATATTTTAGTTCAATACATACACACAATCACTTAAATATTTTTTTAAAAATTTCGATTTTATTCTAAAAAGGAATTAAAATAAACATACTCAAACACCTAAAATCTTAATTAAGACGCTTTTTTTTATTTATTCACATTTTTATATAAATTCAATATTTTTTTTTTATATATATATCATTTAACTGTGAAAGAAAACATGAATGATTTTATACATTACTATTTTCATAAAAAATACACGAAAACGCAACAAAAATATTTTATTGATAAAACAAAACAAAAAAATACAAACTGTGCCTTACGATACATTAAATTTTATTTAGAATCCTAAGTAATTAGCAAGATTTCTTACCAGAAATGAGATAAGAAGCCTTTTCCCATGTAACTAAAAATGCAGTAATATTTTTTACAGAAATATCCCTTAAAAACCAGGAATTTTCTATAAAGGATATTATTTAGCATCTTGTTTACTTATGTAACTGAAAAGTGAAAATAATTTACGTAGCCAACATTCTATATAAGTTTCCATTCTTCCGTTTCCAATGCGATGTACTAGTTATATTAAGCAGCGATATCTTTCGATATCGAAATCGATAGGAGGAAAATACGTTTATTATAAATATTTTTGGGGAAAAAAGAAGGAAAGAATACAAGTGAAAATTTTGTCTCGTGACATTGAAATAATTGTCCATAAAGCAAATAAAAAGAAACATTAAAAATTTATAACAAAAAAACTATATAAACCAGGCTAGAGTTTATTTCTAAAAATAACGCTAGAACATTTAAGTTGCCATAAAAATCGTAAAACAAATTTAGAATAATTAAAAGAACTCGATGAGATACACCAAAGATCCATTTCAAACAGATTTACGACGCAATTGAATTAAATGGACTAGATATGGAGAAGATGAATTGTTTAATAAATCTAGAAACTATCTTACGATATCATCCATAAAAGTATCCATTTTGTACTTACGATTCGCATATCGGCAGTTCGATGACGAGTTCTGGACGATGAGCGAAAATGTTTACACCCAAACAAAACAGAGAAGTATTTTAAAATCTTATCATGCTTTTTAAGAATATGTAAATAAGGCAGATAATTTTGTTATCAATGAGGTCACGTCTTAACAAAAAATAAAATAAGCCAAACATATTTAAAAGATGCATGCGCATCATTTTTAATAACTTAAACTAAAAAGAATTTAAATCCATATCTTGCTTTCCTCTTCATCGTTACGTCACTTTTCAAACCTTATGTACAAATGTATAATAGTTAAAACGAATTATCAGATGTGAAACAAATCATGTTTAACGTACTTGCAAGTGAAGTACACCGACAGATGTATTCCATGTGACCAAATGACAGCATAAATATGAGATCAGTATTCGATTATGCGATTTTTCAGAAATCATAGAATATTTATCGAAATATAATCACAGAATCTTTTCAAATTTTCATACGTAAAGCTGAATAGATAAAGCACAAAAGAATGCAAAAAAAGTTCATTTTTTTATTATTCTTAACTCTCTTGATCCAACGAATCATATTACGAGCTTTTTTCTTTACTTATTAAAGCTGGTTATTGTGATTCAAATGTGAATTTTAAAACAGAGAGTTAATTTGTTTTAGTAAAAAAGGGATAGATATATTTCAGATTTTAAAAACGCCGACTTATTTTTCTCATTACAGTTATTTAAAAATTTATACATATAAAACGAGAGTTCCTGAAAACCTTATAATTTTTTTAACGCTTCGAAATCCTTGTTAATAAATATAAAAGTTGGACAGAGGCGACAATATACATGACATTGCCGTTTACGCACTTTTTAATATTATATACATACATACATATATATATATATATCTCTCAATATATCGTTCTCTGAATGTTCCTCTGAAAAAGACAGTGCAAGATTTGCGAAAAAAAAAAATCAGAAGGTACAAATTGAAAGAAGTGTTCGCCAAAAATCAAATGTCATCAATCGCGCATTTCTTTCATCTCCGTTCGGAAGGAAATACAATAATTAATAAAGAGTGAGTGAAAGTTGAAGTTTATGGCGCAAAAGCCAAATCTGGCACTGCTGGGGCACACTATATATATTTGTGATCTAGATCAGCCTTTTCCAACCTTTTCACTCATGGAACCCTTGTAACAATGTTCAAGTTCTTGGAAATTCCATCGTCTATGTAACAGCATTTTTTTTCATTAAACTTTTTTTTTAAATTATCATTAATGGAAACAAAAAAAATGACAATCATTTTAGTAGTTATTTTGAGGGGGGAAATGCAATTACATGCAATTGGTATAGTTTAAATTCTAAATATAATTAGGTAAAGATAAATAACAAGTGGCTTAGTATAATCTGTGACTATTTTTTGGAACAAAAAACGTTGCATTCGGGAACTGACTTTCGATATACATAAGCAAAACTTCATCTTCCACAGAAAGGAGACGATTTCTATCCTTAACTCTTAATACTTGTTAATCAAGAAAACACTTGCTCACCCATGTGAGATGGTGAAAACTACAGCAATATATTAATTGCTTCTTTATGAGTCGTTGGATATCCATTTTCAAAGAATTTGTGCAAAATCATGTCACTAAACCTCATTTTCAATGAGCAATCCGATTGCACTCATAAGTCACTAAGTTCCTCTTTTAAAGTTAAGCTCTGAGAATGGACGGAAGTTCGTGAGAATGGATTCCTCTCATAATCCTATAGTTTTGTAGACAGGCATGGAAAAGAATAAATAATCAATTTTCTTTGACAGCTCTTCTAAGTGGGATAAATAAAATTTGAAATTTGTTGGGATCAATCTTCACTTTTAAATCCCGAGAGTAATTCAAACACATCAAGATTCCCTTTTACAGCATGATTTTTCAATAACTTTAATTTTCTTTCAAATCCAGGAATCTTGACATTTGATGTTAATGTATTTTCTCCGCCACCATGCGGCAACTTATTCGGTTGATTCAAAAGATGAAAATCGTCTGCTAGCATCTGCACCCAAATTTGATTCGCAAAGCCTTTACTAAAATCTCGTTGATTGTTTTGTTGAAAATGTGCATACGTTTCAATTTTTATCTGAAAACCCCTATTAAAAACTTTGTCTCTACTCAACCATCGGATTTCAAAGTATAACAACAGTTTTGTGTGATCTTCATCCTTGTTTTCACAGAGCTGTTTAAAAATTCTAGAATGAAGTGGCTTTCGTTTAATGAAGTTTGCCATTTTTACAATATCATCAAATACCTTTTGTAGTTCCTTGGCGAGGGATTTTGATATCAATATTTCTCTATGAATAAAACAGTATGTGGAAAAAACATCAGCTTTTTTTTTCTTTCACAAGAGTAACAAAGTCTTTTATGGAGCCAACCACGGAGGCAGCACCACCCGTACATTTTTCAGGTAAGTCGATAAATCTATCAATTTTTTTGCTTGTCTCAAGTATTTCTTTACAGCAGCGAGGTTTTCCTGAATTTCCCTCTCATTAACAAATCTCACTAATGCTAGAACATAGCATTTGTTGGTTAAATCTATTGACTCACTCACGTGAATTAAAAAATTGATGCTTTTCAATTTATGACTCTAAATCTCCTCAACATTTAACAGCTTCATTGATTCGTCGACTTACTGCATTGTCCCAAAGTGGAATGTTTTCAACTTTCCTTGTTGCATCTTCTCCCAACATTTTACCCACTATGATTTTACATACGGGCCTCACCAACTGTGTGACTTTTTTCCTTTTCTGTGTAATAAGCTTTGCTACCAAGTAACTCGTTTCCTGAGATTTTTCACTAACTGTGAATGCGTTTATAAATCCCATACAATCTGTTTATTCTGAGACTATAACAGAGTTTCAGAGGAATCTACAGTTTTATTTTTCACATGGTTATAATTCATCACGAGATCTCAGTTCAATTTTGTTGGAGCCATTGCCGTATTCGAAAGTTGTTCACCACAAACGAGACGCAGTAAAAGGGGGCATTATAGATCACCAATCCATGTAAAGTCCATTGATAAATAACTTTCATTGTAACGACGAAACTTTTTGGCACCTCTTCGTTTATCAGTTTTTTGAAATGTTGCCTGAGATTTTAAAACATCGTCACTAATCTCTTCAGAATTATTTGCATTGTTTGTCCTCAAGTATCTGCGGATTTAAACCGGTAAAATCAATAAAAGAATTAAAAAATGAGAAACAAAACAGAATAAAACACTAATAAAGTAGTAAAATAAAAAATACGCAATGGCACTCCGTTCAACACATGATGTGAACAAACGTATGTGTTATAGCCCCCCCCCCTTTTTTTTTGTCCTTAATATTGTTCAGCGGAATTCTTGTAAGGAAACACTGATCTAAAATTAGGAAAAATTAGGGCGGAGGTAAAAACTGATTGACAAGAATAAGGGTCACAAATAGGGAAAGCTAAGTCTGAATAAGATAAATAAAAAAGAAAATAAAGAAAAAATAGTTATATTGCTCAAATGCTCCGCTCAGATTTTGAACATCATATGTTAATTTGGTAACTTTACTAGAGTTCAAAGATGCGTTTCATCATATTTTTTCTCAATTTAAGTCTATTAATAGTTCCTTTAATCTTAAAATTCTCTCGAACTTAATATATTGTGCACTTCCAAAAAAAATTAGAACAACTAATCTCTATTTGATACAATACCTTTTTAATTTAGTTAAAATTGTTATTTTCTCAGCAATCATTTATAGAAATTGCAACGTACAATACTGCATTAAAGATTTGTTCCGGAAAAGCAAAAAAAAAAAAAAAAAAATTTTTTCTACACATTTGAATTCATATTCAGTACTTTATTATATATTCAGTTAAAACGGAACTATATTATAAGAATAAGGCTTATTTAAAAGAAAGTTTTTGTATCCTTAAAACCCAGCTTAATTTTTAAAATGATGTCCGTGTTTTCCCTAATAACACCACCATCATCTAAGCATGTACGCATATGTATACAACAAACTAACTAACAAATTAAAAAACCGCAAGTAATTAACATTGATAATATATAAACTTCTGATACCACATAAATTTTTCACACATAACATGTTTGAGTTTTATACATTTACTTAAGATATGAATATGACAACGAAAAACACATTAGTTAAATTAATCAAAAGATATGTATCTTACTTCAAGTTTTTAATTTCCTCCAATAATTTCTCAAGCAAAAGGAGTCTAATCATTTCTTAATTCGAGTTTCCTTCGATAAACAAAGATTGAAGAGAAAAACAATGCGCGTGATCATGAGTTTTAACTGAGAAAGATAAATGACGTTTTGAAAAAAAAGTGAAATATCTCCCAAACAAAAAAAAAATGGTTATTTATCGATGGAGTTCAGAAACATGCCCATCTAACGATAATATTCCGTGATCAAAAATAGTTTTGAAATATTTCGATGTCTAGAATGATACAAATTAAATTACAAAGACCAATCCTCCCCAAAACGATACTTTACACAAATATGCCCTTAATCTATTACACCTTTAATTCCCATGGAACCATTAAGCTAACTGTCCAGTAGTAGGGCTCCGAAAATCCTCCGCGTGGTTTCGCTTCTAAATAACACAACATAAAGCACCCCTCCTCCTCATCGAGAGTCCCCCTTCTCTACAAAATCACTCGACCTCATATAAATCTCATTCCAGCGGTCAAGCGACCGACCACACTGAGCGGTTAACCATTGAATCACACGAGAACCGATATTAGGCGTGATTTGGAGGCGTTAAACAATGTGGGGGGATGCAGAATATCTCGTGATGCTCAAAGGGTTGAGGCAGCTCTATGGAGCATTAAATCTAGTACCGGGATTAAGCACGCAATGGACCAGAGTGGCCGGAAAGACAAACAAGTTGCAGCTAAATGGGCTTCAATAGGGACATAAAAGGGGTCGGATCTGGCCGTCAGCAGGTGGCGCGGAGCAACGGTTTTCGAACACAATAGTAGGGTGGGATGCTATCCGTTTCTTGCACCACTGTGGCAAGTAAAAAAAAAAAAAAAAAACTCGGGTATTTTTAAAAAAATCTTGGGAAAGTGTGTCATAAAGGTAAGATGCTGTACCGTGTAAAAAAATATTCAAATTCATAACGTGCTGTATAAAAATTAGTTATGTATCATATTAGACTTTATCTAGACATGCTAATTTTTTTAATAAGATTATCTTTGAAATTCACAAGGATTTAAATCTGTCTCCAGGAATGTTTACTTTAGGTTAAGTTTTGCAGAGCAGACTGCACCTTTCTTGTGAATCAAATGATGAGCCTGACTAACTTTTAATTTTTTTAGGAAAATCATTTATTAAAAATTACTAGAATATTTGCTCATGTTTTCCACAAATAAAATCTGAAATAAAAAAAAAATTACAAAAATGATGTAGATTTTGATAAAACTAGCTTTAACATTCACATAGAAGAGTACAAAGAATGCAAAAATAAAGAGACCCAAATCGATCCTGGCAGTATGGAGAATGGATACTGAGAAAAAAAAAGTTCCTATATTTTGTTCTTTTACTATTACGAAATTTTGAACTCCAACAGATTCTGATAATTATAAATATTTCCTTCTTAATTGCATTACAATTAGTCCAATCAAATTGTACTTCAGCATCAAACTAGGTAATTAACTGCTTAGAAAAATAAATTTAAAGAACTAAGCCTTTAGACTTTAACTGCAGTAAAGTAAACGTAACCACACAAAAGATGACTTTCAAAACACTCAGTTACAAACGAAAAAAAATTGGAAATTTTTATCAATAAATATTTCTGCTACATGCTCTAGAAAATTGAGCGTACAGCTTCAAAAATTTTTTAAAAAAATTACGCAATAAATTAAAGTTTCAAACTTCAGCTTAAGTACAGGTTCAAAACTTTTTTTTAAAAAATTACGCAAGAAATTTTATGTTTAAGACCGCATTAAAAAATCCAAATATGTTATTCGCAAGCATCTCTTAACATAACGCTTATGATTAAAAATAAATAAAGATAACCTCTACAAAAATATATTGCTACAAAACAATAAGCATAAATACAAAAATTTTATACAAAAAGGTTAATTTGTAATAAAAAAAAATACCAGGATCTATTTCTAACTTATTACGCACAAAAAAAAAAAAAAAAGATTCCTGGATGACGGATGATACAAAAATTTCAATAAAATATCCTTTCATATTTTAGGGCGCACAGAAATTTTCATCATACCAAATGTATTCTGATGACAAACAGAAAAAATGAGTGATAAACAGCGTTAAAATTTGGCATTGCCTCCACTTTACTTGTCGGTTAAAAACGCCTTTCAAAAATAAAATGTGAAGTTTTAAACAGAATTTTTATAACATAAACATTTCGCGTAAACTTTAATCTTGATATGTATATTTTCGCTTACAGAAAAGAAATAAAAATTCAGAATTTTCTCCAACATAAGATTTGTGGCAATTCTCCAATAAATAAATGCATGGTACCTATTTCAGAAACAAATAAAAATTATAATCAAATAGCAGCTAGAGCTTGTCCTCCCTTTTTTTTTTTTTTTTTT
>BMAW01055831.1:219072-249902 GCA_019974015.1 Nephila pilipes
ATATATATATATATATATATATATATATATATATATATATATATAATGACGTAAATATGTTTATATTTTCCCGACATCTAAATACGATATATCAACAAAATATATATTTGTTACAATTTTCCCATATTTGAGAATTTTCACGGGTTTGGGATTCATCAGATATAACGCCAACCGGTGAATTTCCCACAGAAAAATCCATTTTTTTTCTCTGATGGTTAGGATTTCCCCCGGACAATCAATAAAATAATCAATATAGCTGTTCAAAAAGGTGTGTTGGAACTTGTAGGGTCACGGCCAATCTACATTTACCTTTCCGTTATGATTGTATTTTAGGATATCTGAATTTAACAAATTGTAAAGGTAAGAATGAAAAGAAAATTATTTAAATGAGTTTGAAGGAGAAAATAACTGCACTTTATAAAATCTCTCAATTCCGTATTTTTATTTTCGATATTTCTCTTTAAGTTTGAATTTCTTTGATTTTTTAGGTTAATATGATTTTTGATCGACGAAAAAATTAGAAGATAATGCATTATTTTTTTAATTCACATAGTTTGCTAACTACACTCTCGCTTTCAATAATTTCATTTATTTTAATTTTACTTAAAAATGTGAAATTGTTTAAGACTTATGAACATTATAAAATAGAAAAATTAGAATACAACATGACATTTCAAAAAAAAATAACAAAAAAAAATTTAAATATACAACTGAATTTATCTTAGGGCTGTAAATAGAAAAAAAAAAAAAAAAAAATTACAAAGATGAATCTGAACAGGCGAAACTACATTATAAAGTACCCAACTTCATAAGTTGATTAACATCAGTTAACTCATTTTCAAAATTTATTCAAAAGTATGTTACAATATTAAAATTACGAAATATTTACTAATTCACTTTTTAGCTTATTGATTCGATAAGAAAAGTAAACAATGAGAAAAAGAAATAAAAGCACTTAATTTCCTTCTAATGTTTGTAGAAGAAATAAAAGATCCTTCTAAGTTAAATCAAATAAATTCGAATCTTCTTCGTTGATTTAATCTATTAAAAAGGGTTTTATAACGTCAGTTTTAAATTATACATTTAAGGAATACCATTTTTTTTTTTTAAAGAAAGTTTTGTTTTTTCAAAAGGTCTCCCCCGAAACTCTTTAAAGGTAATTCGAAACATGAATAATTAAATCCATTAGCGAAAAACATTTTTAAGAAAGCGTTATCTCTGCATACCTCTTTTTGCATATTTTAAATACTTTTTGAAGTAGGGATAAAATAATCAAAATGGTCGAATAAGGAGATAACTAACGTTAAAAAAATAATTCACATACGATAGAACGACAATTTTTAGCAATTTCATTACATATTCTGTCTAGAATCGTGTAGTTTTAAACAATATCGCATAAAAACATCATTTTTCAATACAAAAAGATAGCAATTTTCATTCAACATTTCTAAAATAAGAAAATTACTCACTAAATTTGGAATAATCAGCAATAAAGTCCAATATCAAATACAATCAATAATTTTAGAAAATTAATGATCAAAATAAGATAAAAGGTTAAACGTTATCGAGAGCTATAATTAAGGTGGTTCCTTTAAAGTTAAATGATAAATAAATAAATTAATCTCTCCGCTTTATTTTTAAACATTCAACAAAAATTACCGAATCATAAATAAAGTTATAAATGAACTAGAGTAAGACTTTTCGAAATGAATTTGATAATATCTCAAGCCAAAGAATACACAGAAATCTTACTCAATAAAATTTTTCGTGAGATAATCTTTGTACTATGTGGTAATATTCCATTCATTTATTTTCAATGAGTGTAGCCACAGATAATTTATTCAATTTGAGTTGGTATAGTTTATATTTTGACCATATACATCTAATTATAAATTTTCTCTGAATTTCACAGAGGTTCACAGAGTAGAGAATAGCTGTACTCCTTTTGTAATCTTTACTACGCTTTTACACACACATATTTCATAGTTTGATATTATATTATAAATATTACAAATTCAAGATAATTCAAAATTCTACGACACTTGGAAATTGAAGTATATCATTTAATTAATGAGCTGCAGATATACAAGGTAAATTTTTAAGTCAGCTTTGGTTGTGGTTTATACATAACTCATTTCTTAATATTTTACGACGTTTTATAGAATATAAGCCTTTTATATCTTTGTTTTAAGAAAGGTTTTTAAATTTTACTTGTCTTCTTAATTTTAATGATTATTTTTAAAAATAAATCAATCAGGAATATGTAATTCTAATATATTTTGAATCAGAAACATAATTCAGTTTCCTTCTCAGACGACAATCGAGATTCTTTACGTTCACCTTCAAGTGTCTCCAACAATGAAGATGACAACTGATAATGCGATGTGAAAGCATTATATTTACGAGTATATTAATGATTGGTAAAAATTTTTACATTAAGATAATTTTCACGGTTTTAAAAATTTAAGTTTTAGGATATCTAATAAAGCAGCAACTCGTGGGTCAAATGTTCCCGTTTGAAAGTCATTCTTTAACCTTAAAAATGTATATAAAAGATGAATCAAAGATTGGGGTAAACCTAATACCTCAAAACGGGGTAGGATTGAGAGCGAAGAAGTATAATAGAAATGCTCAAAAAACAAATCCTTTCAAAATGAGGATGAGTTTTCTAGATCTGTAAAGCATGCAAAATAAGTAAGTAAGCAAAGTCTACGACGAATAAATATTAATATCGTATTTCCACTCAAACAACATCATTGTCAAATTCCATTTCCTCATGCTTTTGTTCCTCATACAGCGAATGTTCTGAAAATAAACAGGGCATACACAACACGTGAATTTCTCAACGAATCTGAAAACAAGGCGAAATCTTTAATTCATCCCCAGCTGTTTTCATCATAGCGCGAGCCATTCAAGGAGTAGAACAATTCCATCCGCGCGGCGTCGGAATTTATATCCAATATTGCCGGTGCCCTAGAGTGACTTAAGCCGGAACGCGAAGCCATATAATTGGTCAGCAGGAATAGCTTAATTGTTTGGGTGTCATTTCGATGGGCGCATTCGCATTTATTCGTTCATTACCACCCAGGCTATTCAATAACTAATTTAGATAACTAATAGGCTTTTACCATTGTCGCTGAGTAATCGCTGTCAGCACTGACAATAAAGTCGGAGGATTGAATCTCCCACTCGATAGATCTATTCAGTGATGATAAAGCTGTCGATTTTAAAGGGACAAATAGAATGCCGTGGGTTCTGGGAATAGCACCACGACATTTATTCGATGACTGCGAGTGACTAATTTGGAATTTATGTGGAAAGGTTGAACAAAAGTTCATTTAAATATAATGTTCAGGCAGCGAAGTGATTTATATAAGGAAGGGCTCTTGAATATTGCTCTGATTCATGTTTTGTGTTGCCTGCAAAAGAATGGAAACACAAGGTAGATGGGTGAGAACGGTTTATATAACATTTTTAGAATGCCGACAGGCTGTTACACAGCTAATGAAATGTGTTTCGTAAGTTTATAAAAAGATCATGACAATTCCTTAAAATAATGACAGCTGGTAGAAAATGTTCAAGAGTTCCAAAATTTATGGAAAAACGCAAGGCACTAAGTGGTTTGCGTTCAGTTAGATTAGATTAGATTAGATTTTATATCAAGTAAAGTATTTTTAAAATATACAGCATTTTAAATATACATTCTTACAGATTATATTTGGAAAAGCTCATGGCAAAAAATTTATATGAAAAAAGTTACGTATTAAAATATTCATCACGAAATTTTAATACATGCATGAACAAAAATATTATTTATTTTTAAAGTCATACAGATGAATTAATATTTGTTCATTCGTTAATCTTTTCAAATAAAATATTCCAGGAATTTCAGAAATAAAAGCTGTTTATTAATTTACAATTTCAACGATACATTTCGACATGTTAAGATAACTTCGTAAATTGAGAAAAAATAGTTAACACAAGACAAATCTACTCTTTAGACAACATTTTAAACATCTTACCCTTCTATGGTTTCTGAACAAGAAAATTTTTTATTGCACGAGAATTGCTTTTTCATAAAAATTTTATACATATCAAATTCTGAGTTCTTCAACATAACAACTTTAAAAGAGTTTTTGCAATTAATTAATGCAAACATAAGTCATTCTTCACCAAAAAAAACGGGTATACTTATTTCATCAAAGACTATCCATCACTAAGGATATTTATTAAAAAAAAAACTTACCTCAAACATATTTTTTAAATATATTGCTTGAATTATTTTAAAATTTGAAATTACGTAATAGCTTTCATGTTTTAAGGAATGAAATTAAAACATGTTTGACAATTAAGTGACAGATATTAATGACTAATGACGCAAAGATAAAGAATACCTCAAAGCTTTTTTTTCTCCTTTATATTCAAAAGTGTTGAAACTTTCAAACAACTGACCCAAATTTATACCTCTTCGTTAAAAGCGAAATTTTATTTTTATATGAGTACGTCATATTGTGATAAGAAATCAAAATTTGCCTAATGATTAAAAAATTTAACAGTAAAAAATTCAATTCATGTGGAATTAAATGGTCATATAATAAAAAAATTTAAATTTTCAAAAATGAAATTACATTTCATTTACAAAATTTCTCAGAATCAATACTTTTTAATTTACTTGTTGGCGTGTCCATGGAAAATGTATAGTTTACTTTAATAAGTCTCAAAGGCCTGAATGAAAGCAGCTACCACATCAGGTGTCTTAGGGCAGTAGAAAAATTTCTGGAGGATACATAAATGTGCAGGGCTATGTCAAATTTAAAAAGGTTCGGTACAATAGGACATTTATATAAATATACTCTAGTGTCAACGGAGTATACGAGAAACTTCTACAATTCGCATAATTAATTTATTAATGAAGTTAAATAAATTTTATTAATTTCACTGAAATAACTTTACTTGGTGAAATCGCTCATACAAATTAAAATGCTTCTTGAGAAAGTTTGTTTGGAAATTTTAATGATACATTTATCAAACTTTGATTTTGAAAAAAGTAATTTTGCGTGTTTATCATTACAATTACGTATTTAACAAAATTGAGGAATGAATAATATCCATCGGTTCCAAATTATTTTCAAAAAATTGTGCATTTTCAACAATAAATGTAAACTCATTTTTGAAAAGAGGTATCAATACAAACATGCTCATCCATACAATAAGTCATCATACGTTTACTAATGCTTCAAAATTATTCATCAACATTTATTTTTCATACTTCAAAACATTTAACTCATTATATATTAAAGAATATGCTTTGAAACAACATTCACAAGCGTAAAATGCAAATAAAAATGCATTTATAAATGCCTCTGAAACCGATCTTAAAATAAATTAAAATTAAGCTCACACATCTAACAAAGAAACATTCTAAAATCTTTTAACTGAATAATTTAAATATAACTGATATACATTTAAAGTTTTATAGATTATGATGAAATAAAAACTAATCTTAAGCATAATAATTTAATACGTACACAAACATTGATTTCATGATTAAAATTCATAATATTCCTTCGGGTGATTATTCTTAAAAAGATACCTTGTAATGCTCCTATTTTAAACGTGTACTTAAAATTAAGCACACACAAAAATTCAAAACGTCTCGAAATTGAATAGAATTCTTAGTTAACTATATGAAAGAAATCAACTTCGACGCACTTCATGAATTTAAATTAGCAGAAAGCTTATTTACTTGAGACATTTGATATCTTTTGAAGAAATGCGGCTTACCATTTCACAAAATAATCACTTATCATTCCAAAAAGAAAAATAAATTAATGGAAATAATATCTTCATCCCCATAACTTTAAACACAGAATTTCCAGATCCAATACACTTTCTTATAATTAACGCAATGTATTTAATGTTCTTATGTTCAGCTAGTTTATTACATAAAAGGTATAAGGTTAAAATAGATTACATAGGTTACAAATGCAAAGATTTAAAAGATTTTAAAAGTGATTTTTGGACAAATACATCTTTAGTAATAAATATAATTTAACTGCTTAGCTCTGTTTATTAATTAATTAACGAATATGAACAACTTAAGGATTTTGATAACATTCAAAATATGACAACCCAGGTGGATTTTCAGGTTTAGTTAAAAAAAACATGCTTAATTTTTCCGGGAAATTTTTATTAATTATGAAACGTAGGTTTTAAAACTTGGCATAACGAGAAAAAAAAGAAAATTTACTTTAACTCAACTTTTCAAAACAAATAGATTTCAAAGATTTCTGTAAAATATTTTTTAAATACTCAAAATTGCTGCATTTAAGTTTGAAGCATTTTACTGAAAATATCACGCTTAATTTAAAAATTATTTGTTGAATATCCAAAATCATAATGAGCATGGAAAACGTTTACCACAGTACATACGGATATCTTCATTAATTATTTTAATGATTCGCTTTGTAACTAAAAAAAAAATTCTACCTCGAAAATTCGTTATTGTACTACATTAGATATTATCTACATAATATAATGAATATGTAAAATGCCAAAACATTTAAAACAGAATGTGTTCATATTTTTTTACTTATGCAATTATATATATATATATATACAAAGATGTACATCACAAAAATTACTTTGAGTTTATTTAAATCAGAAAATACTTTTTTGAAATTAAAAAAGAAGAGATTATATTCTCTTTTTGTGGTCATATTTTCGAATAAAGATTCAAAATTTGAAGCAAACTCACCACTTAAAATAATATGTATCAAATTATTTTTCCATTCCTTCTAGAATAAAACGAATTATCTTTATAATATTAATATCGTTTTACTCGGTTAACTAAATAAAGAATAAAATATAAAAAAATTAAAACTAAATTACCATCTATTCGTGCAACGTTTTCAGTACAATTAGAGTAAGATATAAACAAACCACCGACATTTTCATTTTTATTCACATATAAGTATTTCGTCATATAAAGCTTACTTACTATGATTTAAGTAAAAATTTTTGTCTTCATGGTTCAAAAATTCAAAATTTAAAGTTAATTCGTGAAAAGAATGCTGATGGATCTTTTTTATAAGTGTGTATTAAAAAAGAATGTATTTTTTTTAAATAAAATACATTCATGGCAGTTATTGGTTATCAAACATTTCAACTCCCTGAATCATTAATTTTCAAAATACTGTCTCTAAACACATTTTGGGAGTCATCTGAATTAAGCCTGAGTCATTTGGGTTTCTTTAATAACTAAGAGGAAGAATCATGTTCAGTAAAAACAATTAATGAGTAAATAAATTGCTTTTAAAATATATATTAAATTTAAAAAAAAAAATTCAATGAGGACTTACTCGACTGAAGGTTACTTAATTAAATGTTTCCTCACACATCCCAAGATTTCTTCAAAATGATTTATAACCATGGTTGAAGAAATGTTGAGTTGAAATATTACACATAGCTTTAAAAATATATGAAGTTATCCTTGTGTGATATATGTTTCCTTTATTAATCATGCTGAAAACTGCTTTACATGTGTTTCATTTTACATATTTCAAAATATTACAGAAAAAAAATTATGATATAAAGAATGAGAAAATATCGGTTAAATGGTTTACGAAATAATGATTTTATGGCTATGCTTTTAATAATGGAATTTAGTTTGTCGTTGATTAAAAATCAACATTGACAGAATTGACTTTGTTCAAAGATAAAAAAAAAAAAAAAATAGAAAAATTTTATTTGGATTATAAGAATCATTTTTTTTAATAAGTATGTGACATTATGATCAAAATAACTTACGAAATTACATATGGGAAACTTAAATTGTAATAAAACAAAAAAAGAGCTAAGAAACTCGGGAAATTATTCAAGATATTAGGAATTGAACATACGATTAGAAAATAAAACTTGAAACCAAAATGACATAATATACTGACAAGTGCCTATATGGAGGAAGGGTAAATTTATTGTTTAAAAAAATTTAACATTTTACTAGAACTATGAGAATCAGTTTTTTTTTTTTTTAAATATTTCATATTTCATAATTAAAAATAAATATTATAACATAAAAAGACTATATAAAATTAAACGTTACGAGCTGTTACACTCTTAAAAGAGTAGAATAAAAAAAATATTTTTATAAGTATTGATATTTTTTGTAATGTAAGAAAATTTGACTTTTTTTGAAATTTACGAATTCTTAATTAATATCGTCCTTCCATGTACTTCTTGGTTTCATTTTTATGTTCTTTGTAGACTCTTTCCATAAGAAAAAAATTTTAAGATCAAGATAATAACCATCTTAAGAAAATATGTTATTTAGAATCAATAAAAATTTATCTATTTTGTATTATACGTAAGCATTGAAAATTTCAAATGTGCCGAAAAAATAGTCACATTACAAATTGACATTATCTCTGAAATTCACAGCTAAAATAAATTATATTTATTCAACAGAATCTATTTATCGTCATTTCAAATAGATCTAAATATCCATCTATGTTAACAAAGAAATGCATTCCATAAATATTTACTAAAATATTATATATATTTCTAAATACACAGCCCATTTCAAACATTAAATTCAAAAACCCAAATTTATTAGAAACGGGGGGGAATACGAAAGATAAATGTGGTTTACACAAAATTACTTTTTGACAAGAAACCATGTTTGAATAACTTATCATTTTAAATACAAATGTCAATCGGGTTGATAGATTCTAATTTCATGTTATCATGTAAATTAACTTATTTATATATTAATGCAAAGTAGTTTATATAAATGTAATTAAATTAAAGCTATATTCCCCCTTTTAATTATAATGAGAATCCTTTTAAGCACAATGGCTTCACAGAAATAATTTATAATACTTTTATATTAAGCATTTAATATACATTTTAATACATATTTAATCGGCATATATATATGAATTTTAATTTTATGTGTTTATACAATTTCTACGATATCATTACGTCACTTTGTCACTAAGTCTGGATTCTGGAATACATTTATAAATACATTACAATAATAATAGACATTTTCATGGCCGCAAATTCGGAAAAAATATGCAAAAAAAAATTATTAATAATTTGAAATTAAATGAATAAAAAGTAATACAGATATGTTTCTAAATTGAGAAAATTTGGGTAAATATAATTATATTCATATTAATCTATTTAAAATCATTCTTAGAGAAAGTCATTTTCAAACAATTAGCTTTCTTCAAGAAAATTTTCAATTTTGATTGATACTAAGCAACACTGATAATTTCTACATAAAAATTGTATTGAAATCTGATTTAATAAACATATTTTTAAATATCCGGCCAGCAAATGTGAAATAATTAGTATTCAGTCAGTACATTAAATGTAAGATGAGAGAGTGCAATATTTATACAGAAATGAATTGAATTACATTAACTTTGTCCTAATTGTTTGAAAAGAAATCTTCCTCAGAATTAGAAAATACAACGATGTCGTCAATAATTAACGAATTATAATTATTTTTTGAATCATGAAAATAGTAATTTTAAATTATAAAATATCTTATACTTATACTCTGACTGAAAAGGTTTTTAAAAACAATAAAAATTAATGATTTTTATAAATTTTATTAGTTATTTTTAAAAAGTTATCTTTATAATGAAAACTTTTAATTAAACTAACTGTTCCGACGAAAGGAGCTTTCTGTATTACAAAACAAATTTGTTATCGTTTTAAAATTTAGATGAATTCCGTTGCATAATACATAGTCTCCAAAAATCTAATCAAATTAAACAAAAATAAAATATTGATACGTATCAATGAATTTTTCATTTATAATTAAAAATTCGAAATATGTAATTTATGACAAAAAAAACAATACAATGAACTTAAAAATATATTTCTTTAGTTTAATATTGATGATTTAATAAACATAGCCAGATTTTTAACGGAATAATAACGATTTAAGATTGAAAAAGTTTCAAAAAGATGAATAACAAAATTATTATATATTTAAATATATATGATACTCAAGATCCCGAAAGAGTAAAATTCTTTTTAAATGAGTTGTTTTAAAGTTAACAATTGATAGTACTTTGTAAATTAATTTATGTAATGGACTAAAAATTAAACGATTATCGATTGTGGAAAATAACGATTCAAGTAGATCATTTTAGAATTACTAACCATTATTTTCACTCGACCCGAAATTTCTGCAATATGTGTATGTATGCTTCTCTTTGCCGTTTTGACACAATTCAAATGAGCGAAATTTCAATTTGAAATGTAACATTTTAATCGGAAATCTGATTCATTTTCAATATACAATATGTTTTTCCGGAAAAATTACTTCGATTTTTTTTTCGTTTAAAATTATTCTTTTCTGTTGTATTGGTTTATTTAAAGGAACTTTTAACAAATAATACAAATAGTAAATGTTTAAAATATATATAAAAAATTATTATCTTGCTTTTTGATATTAGCTTTAGGCAGAACTCCAAAGACAAAAAAAGTACTTATTTTTCATTTTATATTTCACTTATTACAGAAAAAAAAATATACTGGTTAGCAAAATCTTGAAAATCAAGTAGTATGCTTGTAATGTACTTACAAATTACGTAGCAAGCATTATTAAATAAATGTAACAATTAAGTTTACATAACAAATCATTTAAAAAACTTTTGACGCAGTCTTAAAAAAAGATCATGAGAATTTTTTTTAAAAAAAAAAATATTATGATGTAATATTTATAACAAAAAATAGCCTCTATACATTTAAGTTCGTAAATAATTTATACAACAAAACGATTTCAAAAGTTCTGAAAAATAGAATAAATCTATAACTTTAACCGTTTCTCAAAACCCCACCCCTTCATCACGAGACACCTTCGTATCTGCTAAAAATTCAAGTTCATACTTCAAAAAAAAAATTTAAAAAAGATTTAAAAAAAAAAATCTTTTTTTCGTGAAAGTAAAGAAAATTACAAGGTGGAGAAAAAAATGATCTCCCTCTTAAGAAACCAACCCAACACCCCCAGAAAGGAAAACAAGAACCATTTTGCTTTCCACCCATTTTAAAACACAACTACAACCCTTTAACCCTTCTTTCCCGAAATTGCGAGGAGGAAGCCTTTCCTTCCTAGAGAGAGAGAGAGAGAATGTCAGCATTTTTAATGGCAGCCACTCCACCTAATCAATAATCAATACCGCGCGAGCCGCCGGAAAAAGCCCGTCTGCAACAAAACCCTTTGGACACCGAAAAACGTGGTGGTGGAGGTGCCGGGGTGAGGGGACGGGCAGAAACAAAAATAACTGCGGGGGTGGGAAGGAAGGTGGAGAGGGAGTACAGAAGAAAAAAAAACATGGCGCCAGACAGTGGGGAAGGGGAGAGTAAAAAAAAAGAAGCCACACACACGTTAAAAAATGGCGGATCGCGAAACGTGAAGGGAGAGAGGAAGACGGCGTCCTGAAGCTGTGCCCGAATTAAAATTCATTAACAGGGGCAGCAGTTTTAAAAAGCGGGGAAGGAAGAAGAAGCCGCCATTATGCTTTTAAAAGGAGATCGTTGGCTCGCTAACCCTTTGGGTACGAAATTTTCAGCTCAATCCTTTGGTGCCGAAGCCATGTGGTCTCGGGGCAAACAAAAACACAGACAATTTTTTCTTTCTTTTTACTTTTTTATTTTTTTTCGATCGTCTGATGGAATCTTTTTTTCCTGATGTAATAAACTAGGAGAAGGGGAGCATTAAAAAGTATGGTGCTTTTTTTATCATTTTTTTTTTTTTCCTTTTTCTTCTTCGGTAAGGAGGAAGGAGGAGTTTTGTGGGGATGGGACTGTGGGGAGGAGAGAGAAAAAACTTGGTGAGTGGGAGGAGTGAGAGGAGGCGGAAGAGGAGTAGGAAAAAATCAGAGGGACTTACCATGGTGATGGTGTTGTTGATATTGTTGTTGTTGCTGATGGTGTTGTTGCTGTTGCTGATGGTGTTGCTGTGGATGCGGCGGCGGCGGCAACGGAGGCAGCGGCGGAGGCGGATAGTGGAAGTTGTTGTTGCTGTTCTGTAAGGGTGGCGGCGGCTGCGGTGGCTGAGGCAGCGGCGGCCGGTACTTGGGCTGCTCGAGGAAAGTCTTGAGTTTTTGCAGGGAAATCACCGAGATTGAACAACCGAGAGCGGAACGCGGTTGCATCTTTTCGTTCGGCGGAATCGATGTTATGGAAGAACTGTCATGGCGCATCTGTGCGTATACTTTTCTTCTCTCTTCGGCTGCTGCCGCTTTGCTTTTCCCACTCCTCTGTTTTACGCGGAGAGGTAAGGAGCGACGAGCACATGCACGCACTCACACACACACACTCGCGCTTTCGAACGTTAATTACTTTGCTGGAGCACACCAATTTCCGCGCAGCATCAAAGGGTTAACTCTCGTCGTCACGTGACTCCGCACACACACACACACATGCGACGACTTAACGGGCATCGTTCTACTACTCTTCATCTGCATTCTCTTTTTAGCTCTTGCTCGCTCGCTCCTCCATTTTTCTTCCTTTTTTTTTCCTCTCCCACTTTTTTTTTTATCTTCGCCATTTTTTTTTTTCTTTTTCTCCCAGACGATCTTTTTTCTGTTTTGTTTTCTTGAATTGTTATTTTTTCCGTCGATCTTTTTTATCTGTATAAATCAACCCTTTTTCTTTCCTTTTGGATTTGAGTTTCTACCTTTTATTGTAAAGCATTCGTTTTTTCTTACTTCTTATCTTAATTCATTCTTGATCGAAATCTTTATGCTTTTTTTTTTAATCGTGCGGGGTTTTTTTTTGTCAGACAGCGCTTTTTTAGCACAATAAAAGGCATTCGCTATAAACCAGTTCTTCGTAAACTAAAAGAATTTAAACTTTCTCTTTTTTTCCCCCTATGATTGTGAATGTTTTATCGCATTCCTTTCAAATAAAAAAAATTGTACCAAACACACACACATTTTCTTTCTTTCTTTTTTTTTTTTTAAATTTCTAAAAGCACTAATGAAAGTTTTTTTTTTTTTACAGTTAGTTTCAAAAACTACTGTAATGCATATCCATTAATGCTATACATTTAGCTAAAAAAAACTTTAAAAACTTTATACATTTTTTTTTTTCCTTTTCAGAAACCCGAGTGACCTTCAATTGTTTTTCTCATTACCTCAACTCCAGTAAAGAAATTGAAACTGGCATGAAAGAAAGTGCACTTAGTAATTACAAAAATGCAACAAATAAAAAAAAACTAACCAAATTATCAAATAAAATGCCAAATATCAATCAAAAACACTACACAAAGGTTAGCAAATCAAAACAAAAAACACTGAACTACTCATTTCGTGAAACTAATCTCATAGAAAACCAAACAGTAGCAGGAAAAAAAAGATAATAGTAATAATTATGTTCATTCAAAAGATTAAAGACATAATTACGAACTACCTATAGATAAATTACTTTTAAGGTAGAATATTATTTTTTTTTTTTATTAATAACATAGCAAACCAAAATTTTTAAAAATTTTACAATAATTATCATAATTTCATACATTTGAAAGAAGTAAATATTTAAGTAATTCACAGATGTTCGTTGACAAAGGTAACTCAAAACATATTTTTGAATTTTCTGAAATTAAATTTTTAGAAAATTCAAAAACATAACATAATAAATGCACCTATTTATAAATACCGTCAAAAACTTAAATTATGTCACTTAAAAGTGAATACCACAATATAACAGTAGTTAATCTAATGACAAAATATTAATACGAATGAATTATATAAGCAATTATGTATAATAATAACTTGTATGTTAGTTTCTTAAGAAAGGAAGACTGGGTATTTATTCTAAGAAAACTTTACCAAAAATCCTAAATTAACATGTATAAATGTTAACGATTAAATTTTACGGAATTTTTAATATGAAATACTTTATTTGCAAATACATATATGCAATTTTTTTCCATCACATATTTTAAGTTTTTGCAAACAAATATCCGAAACCTAATGTTATACAATTCAAATTTTAAAAGAACGCAATATAGTGATAAAAATGTTTGAGAAAAGGCTTAAATCGATAAACTAAACTGATATTTTCATATAATTACTCACCGAAATTAATATTAATTATTAGAAAAAACCGAAATAAAACGAATCTGTTAGGAAATATCCATTTTTGAAAGGTAACATACATCAAAAACAGCATGAAAATTTTGAAAAAAAATAATATTTTAATTTCTTAAAATTTTTAACACATAAAGGCAACTTTGTTTTAAAGTCAGTTTTTTTTTTTTCGCGTAAGTTAATTGAAATAAATTCAGTAAAGAAATACATCGAACATGTACATCGAATTATTAACAAAATAGTTATGTGAATGACTCAAGTAAAACTGATTCATAAAAACGTTCAATAGATTATCAAATTATCGATTAATTTTATAGAGTAAGATATATATATATATATATATATATATATATATATATATATATATTCTTTTATATAAAAACAATTTAAACTGAAGTTGCGATTCAAAAATGTATAAATTTAACAAGTTCATTGTTTCATTAATTACTGTGGGGGAAGAATATCAGAGTATAAACAATTTTTAATCCAATAAGTTTCCTATCCAGAAAATAAGTTCTATCTATAGTTTATGTTCCTGAATATCGTTCCTTAAATTTACTCTTGGACATTTCTCTGAAATTCTTATGACATGAAATAAAAAAATAATAAAGAGAAAGACATATCTAACATTATTTAGTTTATATAGTTATGTAGTATTGGATTACATAAAAGTCAAAGTATAATGTTCGTGTAATATATCAATTTCAACAATAAATCAAGTTGATAAATTTTTTTTAATCATGTACTTATGTTTTTTTACGTCAAAAATAAAAACTTTTATCATTAGATGCAGGTATAAAAATATCAACATACAATATAAATAATTTCTAGTTTCAAACAGTTGATTAGTACCAGTGCGATAGTCATATAGTTAATGAAATATAAAAACACAGGCTAAAATATTTTTCATAGAAACTGATTTCACACAATGCTAACTATACATATGTTTCATTTTACAAGCTCTTTGTAAAATAACTATCAGATTATTTTTTTATAAAAATTTAATTTTTTCAATACTTTGTTTGAATTATTTTTATTTGTAATTTTTAACATAAGTCATTTCTTATAAACATCTATTAGTCGGTATGGTTATCATTTCCCATTCATTTAAAAAAAAAGTATCCAAATCTTTTTTAACAGTGCTGCCTTAATTTCCTATTTTAAAGGTTAAAAGTTTTTGATTAAGAATAATACTTTTTCCAATTATTTTCTTTCTGCCTATCATAAATATCACATTTCTAAAAATATGCAAGAAAATAGTTATTAGCTATAGTTCAATAAGGAAAAATGACGACATCTACCATTTCTATTATAGCTTAATTACTGTATATTTGATTTGGTAAGAGATAACTTTCCTTTTCCCTTTTAATCAATGGTCGATGATCAAAAAATAAAAAGCACTACTAAAAGATATGCAATTCGAATTGAAAAGAATTCATTCCGTTGAAGTTCAAAATACACGCGAATTGAATATATGTGACTATCATGAATATATAACAAAATTAAATTTTTCCAAATATGATTAAGTGTCCAATGGCAAAAAGTTTTTTTAATCCATTAAAAACCATAAATGATGAATAAAAAACATTTCAAATCAATAATGTATACCATATGACAAAAAAGCGGTAGTTTAATTAAAAATATGCATAGCTTTTAAAACAATTTAACATATAAAAATATATAGACACTATTTTCACCCAGAGTTTAGATACTATTTTCCACAATTTCGAAAGGAAACACGGCACATAAATTAAAACTCCAAGAATGTCAAGGTATATAAAAGAAAATTTCGGATTAAAGGTCTTCTGGAAATGAAATCAAATCTTTCAGCTTAAACTCTAATCGCGCCATTGAGAAAAATTAAAACTACTCCAGAATAACCTCAATTAAGTATTTAAAGTCACAAATTGCATAACTAATCAAATTGGATATTAATTTGTAATACATAACTGGAATATTAAATGTTACATAGATAGTGATGAATGAAGACAGTAAACAATTAATAAAAATGCCTCATAGACGATAGTCTAGACATAGAATACTTGCGATAACCATATTAAATAATTCGCTTCGAATACAATTGTTTCATTTCAATGGAGCCTCATAAGCCGTATGAATGAAAATATATTCCACTATGTCTTACCATTTTGAGATGATGCAAAAAAAAGGAGACAAAAAAAACTTTCAGTTACTTATCAACCTGTTTTCTCTTTTAAACGGAAATCTTATCCGTAGGAATGTAAAGAATTCTCAACAAAAAAAAATGTGCCGCGAATTTCTTTTCTTTTAATTTTTTGTAAGATTCTTAAGCGCAAGAGATCAATTAATTTAATCAATTAATTTTAAAATGGAAAGAGCAACAGGATATTTCTCGATGGGGAATCTGCTTTTCAAAGAATACGATTCAATAGAAAGAAAAAAAATTCCATTGGGAGAACTCTTTTGACAATTTTTTCAATCGTTGAAAAAAAATTGAATCTTTTAAGATATCTTGATTAGAAGTTTTATTCTTTAGATTTTTTTTTCTTTGTATTTTTTTTTTCAGGTTAATATCTTTTTAAGTTATGAATAGTCTTTTTTTTTTCTTTTAATTCCAAATATCAGGTGGATTATTCACACGTGTTTAGCAAACGTTTTAAACCTTAACGGTACAAAGTTTAAAATTTGATACATTATTTTAAGGTTTAATTTTTTCATATATTTTTTGTGCTAGGTTTTTTTTAACCTTTAGGTATATGTCTGGACATTTTTTAGCCCTTCACCTAAAACACATTATCGGTACATTCGACATTCTAAATCTGTCTTTCTCAATTTGTTTGCTTGGAACTAAATCAATTATAAGTTTTTGTTGCACGTTTGTTACTAAATATTTTAGGTTTTACATCATTACATAAAAAAATCAGACGCTAAAATTATATTGTTTTATAAGCTTTACACAGTTAAAAGCCTGTTTTTCGACCATTTTTCAATTCAAAAGATTATGCAACAATTATATATAACAATAGTAATATACAAATCTCAAAATTTCTTGCTCTGATTACTAATATTCATTGAATTAACATTAAACCTGATCTTAAATTTAGCAGTTCTTCGCATCGTACCATTTATGTTCATTACTTTATAAGTTATAACACAAATATTAACGTTTTTAACACAAATAATAAGTTATAACAGAAATATAACACAAATTGTTTTCACTATCGGAATTTTTGCCTCACTTCTTAATAGATATCTAGGTTGCAAAAGCCCGCAAAACATACTGATAGTATTCAATATGGTGAGCTGTTATGTCGTAAATTTACATCATAATGAAAAGAAGAGGACGGTACTTGAACTCTCCTCACTTCTATATTACATCAAGAGAGTAATTTCCCTATTAACAATATCAAAACATAGAAACTCAACTCCATTTAACGTGGATCAACTCCCATTATTCCAAGTCCTCAGGTGCTTACCCTCTTTAGGTAGGTACAGCAATCATGACCCCGAGACACCTTAGTAATCTTTTTATTTCCTATAGGGTTTACTGTCAGTGGTAAACACGGGTGACAGGCTCTCGGGATTCCCTAGCGATGCTTTTCTATTTTCGACCCTCCTTTTTGTCAACCAATTTTTCTTTTTCTTCCATTTTTTCAAACGTCTAGACAAACAGTTACAACTTGTTTGGCGCAACATGGCCACATTTGGCTCATGTGCCATTAAACTCCACCATCACTCACTCACCTTACACGATTTTCCAACTCGTAAATTTACAAACTTGAGGGTTAAATATCATTTAGGAGACAACCTGACAATCAGGAGTTTCGGAATATACAATTCTGTAAAGATACTCCTTACTTACTACAATGCCATAGACTAGATATATACCAGACATAAGCCGAAGATCATTTATTTCTTACATGAACATGTAAAGCTACTTAATATTCGAAATATTGAAATTGTCGAATTTCGCACGTGAAGGATTCAGAAATTTACTTAAAGATTATCGGATTGAAATATCAAAATTGAAAAAAAGTATCATTATTCAATTTTAAATACGCGCGTGTGTAGTGCAAATCATATACTTAAAAAAAAGCGAAGCCGCTTTTGTAGGGTAGGTATACAAATGGAAACATTCATTTACATCTATTACACTTCCGTAAGCTATGTGCTTCTGAATTGTTAAATCGGAGCGATGATTCTCTACTGGGTAATTAGAGCAATAGTGGAGTCGAGGGTCTCGGGTGTTAAACAGCTATTGATTAAACTGTAACCAAGTGGGTTTATATATTTTAACAGACTGTTGCTCACATCAATTATTGACCCTTCTAATAAAGCCTTGGACCGTTTTGCCCCGCACAATGGACAGCATATAGGGTTGACGATTAGGAAAGCTAATCGAATACGATTTAATAAATGAAAAAGATTAAACACACGGCAATATAATGCGGTATTCAATTTTCATTTCCATTTCTTCGAATCCATTAGTAGCTATAAATATTGAATAAATTCATTCTTGTATAATAATAACTATATTGTTCTTAAAACACTTTTAATCAGTAGAGGTCTTTAATGTATTAATCTTTTGAGACATTTTTCATTCGATTTTCTTACTCGATAAGTTTTCTACCCCTTCTGTCAATTATTACGATAGTAAAAAAAATATGAAATTAAAAAAGAAATTTCAAATAAAATAAATAGTTTTGAGAAAATGTGTATGTTCTAAAAAAATGTAATTTACTTCTTTCCATGTATCATTCCCTCTAGCTGCGGGCTGTAGTATGACTTTTGTAACATCCCTCTGTTACAAACATTTTAAAAATTCGGCAAAAATATTTAGCGTATTATTGGCGCGTGAAACAGCAGCATTTGTGTGCGTTTATTTAATCATCGTACGACTCAATAACTATTCAAAACGGAAAAGAGCAAATGTTGACACGCTGATGCGATCGCCTGTTAACTTCGCATTGAGAAGCAAAACATGTGCTATTGGCGATGGACCTCGTAATGACGAGGATGACATCACCTCCCAATCCTGACTTTCAAACTACGCCAAAGGAAGGATTTGGGATCTCGACCAGATTTAGCATGCAACAGGCGGGTTTCCACAACTCGACGAAAACAAAACCGGCCGCGAGTCCTCTAGCATGATTACTAGGATACCACAGTGATACGCTGATGGATAGAAAACAATTATCAAGAAATTTCACAAAAAACATCAGAAAATATCAAGAGAAAACGTTTTCCTAAGTTGTTAAATGACTTAGTCGTAAAACATCTTAAAAATTTGAGTTACCGTCATTCAGAAAGGTGATAAATGTAATAATTATCATAACCTCAAATCTAAAAATACCAAACCTACTAAAATACATTATGCTATAAAATTCCATAATACAACCTCCCTGTGCAATTTAAATTAATGAGAAATTCCTTTTATTCCTGAAAAAATACGTGTCTTTCCGTAATTTTTTTTATATATTTGGTTCAACATTCCAATCATGATTACTCATTTTGATTATTAAATTCAAAAAATTCTAATTATTTTGTCAAATACTTTTCTAAGAAATGTTTATTTCTAAGTTTTCCTCTTATATATTATAATTAAGATTTCAAAAATTAATCCAGTTTAAAAAATATCGATTTCAAACCTCCTCTAAAATTGAAATTCGTTCAGCTTCAGAAATAATAGGCATATTTTTCAGATTTTAAGGACACAGTTTCAAAAAATAGTTTTAATTTGTTCTCTATTATACTCCCCCTTCCTAAATTTAAGATTATTTGCAGATATAGAAAGCAAAAGTATTATAGTACGGCAGATATATATATATAGCAATCGGACTCTCCCCACGGCTTTTAAATATGCAAAAATATTTGAAACTTACCCCTAAGAAGGAAATTTTGATATTTTCTTGATAACATTATGAAAAACAGTTCGATTAAATAAAAAGTTTCCAAGTAAAAAAAGTATTCCCTTCAGTAAAATTTCATGACAATTTGTACGAAAATAAATGCTAATCAAAAATAATTACAAATTATTGGGAAGGTACGGTTCGGATTTATTACTAGATTTTTTTTTTTTTTTTTTTTTCATTTTGAACTAGATTCAATATTTTTTTAAAAATAAATTTAGTGTGTATTTAAGAAAAAAATCCTATGGTACAATATAATAATATTCCCTACTCAGCTCCAATTTTTCGGTTAATGAATCGAAATTAATATATTAACCACCGAGTCGCTTTTCGTGTGTGTGTGTGTGTGTGTGTGTGTCAGTGGTCATGCTTTCGGATTCGTGGCCGGCGTTTTTCATCTTGTCGCGGGTTCGATCCTTAGCCGTTAAAGACCCACCGTGTAGCCGGAATTGATGCACGTTATATCTGTCAGGGCCCAAAGTCATCCCGTTTGCGTGGTGTGGAAGTTAGAAGAGGGGGTGCCAGCTCAGGTATCGTCCTCGTCACTTGACCCAGATTCAAAATTACGAGGATCGTCGCCAATAACCCTCGTGTTGCTTCTAGTGCGACGTTAATAAAACTTAAATAAAAATCAATATTTTCTTTTTACATTTAAAATGAAATATAACTCACAAGCATATTACATATACAGACATAAAAATTTAGAACATTTTAGAACATAAAAATTCATTCAAATTTAAGCGATCGCGTAAAATGCAAATTTTCGGGATGAATAACGAAATTAAACTAAAAGGGCGGGCGAGAGTTTTTGTGGAATGGAAAGTGTTGTTGAAATTTTACAATAAGTTTCTTCTCAATGCGGTCTTAGTAGATTGTACATTAAATAAGTGCAGCAGAGTCTCGCGTTGGATTACAAATAATGCGGCTTTCTTGCCAAAAGATTCCGCGGTCAATCCAACTCAAAATTTTAAAAAATAATTAAAGAAAATATCATCTCTCACTTCAAGCAAAAATTCATATGTGAAGCACAATCTGACATAATTCTGAGTGGTTTCTAGAGTCAAGAACGAGTGCACAACTGAAAATGACAGCATCGCCGACTCCGCGCTCTCACCACGGCAAAAGAAGACTGCAATTAAGTATCATCGCTCTTAATCAGCGGCGCTTGAAACACAACTTCGCTCTTAAAAATTAAGTCCATTTTTGAAATTGGTATATTCTTCGGATTTAAATAAAGCGCTGATAGCTTCAAACAAATATAAATAATTAATAATTAAATCATGTAGCCAATTCAGCGTTTCAAATATTAAAACCAATCGATGTGTACCTACACTTTTCAAAAACTATTCACACTCCCTTTTTCTTGGCCTCGCTGCTCTTAATGAGCACTTTGGCGAAGCATTAGAGCTTTTACTCTAGTATATATCTCGAACATTCCAAAGCTTGTTAAATTTCGCATACTTTGAGAATTCTGAGCACCTGAGACGGAAAATTGCATCAGGTGAGTTTATCTGAAAGAGAAAAGTGCAGCGTGCAAGATTCCGTTAAGCAAAGCGAGAGCACTCTCAAAATGTTTAATTAAAACCCCCAAGGGGGGGCGCCTTCAAGGCACAGGAAGTCGGCTGGGAAATTAAATTTGGCAATAATGAATACGGTGTTAAAAATATTTATTCTCGGTTCATCTGTTCCGGAAAGGGAAACCATTTTACACGTATAAACAGAGGTTAGGGGAAACATCTTCGTTTAAAATTCTAGGATCTAAGAAGAAGAAGAAGCTATGTAAACGAATCACAGAGGATTACATTAAAAAAATTTCTCGAATTATTGACCTTCCAAATTAGCAGATATGGTTTGAAGATTCAATTAACACTTTATGGATAAAAATTGTTACATAACTTTAGTGGAACTAATTGATTTAGTTTGTTGAATTTTAACGACATATTAGTTACGTAGACAATTAATCATGATCGAGCGACGAGGATGGCATCTAGCCTCCCTCTCCTTAACTTCAACACAACGTCGAGACTTATAGGCTCGATTACATACAACACGGCCTCTGGTATTCCAGAGACAAAATCGCGTTTAGAGCATAAGGTGAATGATCAACGAACCGTTACACAACCTCCTGACTATCTAATAGTTAATGATAGCTATCTTTACTGTGAATTTATCCTCTATATAAAAAAGGCAAGTGAATGTATTACATGTCATGAACAATGAATCATACGCCGTCAAGGACAGTGAAGTATCAATGACGATACCCTCCTCCTCATCTGATAAGGATTACGATTGCAAATTAATATGCTCCTTCTACTAAGGAAACTCTCTTAAGAAGGGATGAATTAAAAAAAAAATTGTTTCATTTATTTTTGATGTGGCCGCGGAAGCCTAGAAGTCATGGTCGTGGATTCTCGGCCGGCGATTTTCGTCGAGTCGTGGGTTCGAGCCTTGAGCTTCTAAAGACCCGCCGTGTAGAAGAGGCTGATGCACGTTAAATCTGTCGAGGCTCAAAGTCCACCCATGGACGAGGTGAAGAAGTTATGAGAAGCAGGTGCCATCTCAGGCTTCGTCCTCGTCACTTGACCAGGGTTCAAAATTACGAGGTCTAAAGTCAATAGCCCTCGTATTGCTTCTAGTGCGACGTTAATAAAACAAATCAGTGAATCAATTATTTTTAATAGCAGCTTCAATAAAAATCTCGAAAGTAAAACTCGAATAAAAAATATGTATAAAAATTAATCACAAGTAAAATTATAGATTGAATATATAAAAACAAAATATGGAAGGGAATGTTTTTCAAGATGGGGTAGTTCAAATTAAACTAAAAAAGGAAAGGAATTTATTCTCGATTGATTGCTTTATTCACGTCGCACTTAGAAGCAACACGAGGACTACTAGGCGACAAATTTCTTAACTTTGAGCTTCGGTCAAGTGACAATTCCGACGTCTGAGTTTGCACCCCACTCTCCAAACTACTACACAACGCCAACGTGAAGATCTTCTGCTTAAATAGGTTTAACGGGCAGCAGCCCCATCGTACGATGGGTCTTAGAGTGGAATCAGGACATAAACTCCTGACTCGAAGGAAATAACGCCAGCTTTGAGCACGCAACTATGACCACTCAACTACAGCGGGCACTGGATTTGTTTTTGGACATACGTAGTGTAAGGATTTCGTGGTAGAGATAATGACACACAATTTTCTAGACATTAATTAAAAATAATTTAATGATAGTTCACTGTAAAATTTGTGACATATTAAAAACCGTGACGTCTTACGAAATTTACATACTTTATATAGTTTTATAGCCCATTCCAGAATTAAAGTTAAATGTGCAGTTTCATCATCAATGATATTATAGATGTAGATTAATACTAATTCAAAAAAATCATCTATGAAAGCAATAAATTAATACTAGATACCATAACTACTTTAAGATGAATTTTTTTTCCAGCTATAATTTGAATGGTAGGTACTTTTCCCATCATTTAACGTACTTAATGTCCAAGAACCGGATTGAAACGGGAAATAATTTTTCCAGATACAAAATTATTCCAGTATTTCTATGTGTTTGAGTTCTTTTGACTATACATTGGTTTATCATATATTGTGCCTCTTAAAAAAAATTTATGCTTTTTTTCTTTTTCTTTTTCTGCTTTGTCAGCATATGAGAAGCTAAAAATTCATTAGCATTAAAAATATGGAATGTAAAACATAATATCCACGATAAAATAGGTTCAAACAGAAAGAATAGAATGTTAAAATTTGCTGCTGAATACATTAGAAAATCTTTTTATGTAACATAAATAATATTTATGTTATATAAAAAGAGATAACTTCTACGTCAGAGAAAAATATTCCGATGTTAGGCTGTATTATTTAATATAAATAAATGTCGATCTGTAAGAGGATATTTAATGAATTTTCATCTCTATAACTGTATTCAACCCAATGACACTTTGTATGCATGATAATGAATATTATTCAATTTGTGTAAGTGCATTTAAATATACAGCCGTTCATCATCCACAAAGTAACTTCAGTTATTCACGACTCATTAATTCAGTCAAAATAATTTCTAATTCAACCATTTTGAGTCTTATACTCGCGATTTCCGCCCTTTCCTCGTGGAAAATATTTCTTGCTGATCAAGTCTAGAATTTTGTGAAGCCGACTTTGGATTTTTAGTATTAACTAACGAAATAACTGAATACAGAAGTAAAAATAACGGTTTCGGAGCATTACTAATTATCATATTATGGGATGATAACTAATATGGTTAAGGTGATTAATACAACTTTGTTAAAATGGTTGCTTCATTTCGTCGCGCCATTTGATTTAACAAATGAGATTCACTCTAAAATAACTTCGAATATAACAAAAGCATTTCCATCTCTACCATTTTTCTAATAATTAAAAAAGATTAAAACTCTTCATCTCTAAGTTAAATTTATAATTAAACAGAAACCTATGTTTTATTAGCGATAGTTATACGAATATTTTTTTCCCTTATTTACATATTTTCTTTTTCAATATTCTTCGGTTAAGAATATATTTAAGAAATCCAAGATATTTAACTGAGACATTAAATGATATTAGAAAATTTTACGAATAAAATTGTGAAAAAAAAGTTTAAGTGTTAACAGTCATTAAAGGATAACCTTCCCTAAATTAAGATTAACACTTTAAAAGAGTAAAAAGAAACATTTATAAAAATATATTAATAACAATTAAATTACCATGATTACTGTTTTATTCAACATTTATGATTGTCAATAGGGGATTACTGATCTCGATATTCTGAGCAATTGAACATTTGTTCACTTAAAACTTTCACACAACGTAAAATAAAAGATTTGGACTTCCACACTAGGCAGAGTAAAGGATTTCGATTTAACACATTCAAGCAATAGCATCTTTATTCAGCACGATGGTTTTCATCGGGAACTGGATTCAAACGCCTAACACGATTTGAAGATACACCATTCTTGTCGTGAAGCTCGCTGTCCTCAAACTATTAACCTGAAGCATCAATATCATTGCAAGGAAATAGCATCATTTACGTAATCAAATAAAAACTGTAGCATTCTTCAAATAACTTCTTCAGTTATTTTATTAATTTTCTGTCGAACAATATCTTCAAACTACCTATAAAAGGATCAAATTATAAATTTACATCGTACGTCATCAAAAGTTTGTCGCATGAGCTACTTATTCGCAAACGTCCACAATCAATCTGAAATTTACTTTTATAAAGGGTAAATATATTACCTTATATACAATGGACAATGTTCTCCCACATAGACAGCCAGAGCAAGAAAGTATTTTGATACTTAATGATACCCTCCCAGCATTTCATCCTACATTTATTCAAATGGCGTTAAACTTTCACTAACATTTTCTCTTAATTACACGACAGGCCATCCAAACTGCTGCATCATGAAGGCGGCACACAACAAACATAAAATTTGCATGAATGGTACAACATATTAGGATATGCCAATCATTAGCATTTCAGCGCATTTGAACAACGCCGGTAGGCAAAACACCATCTACAGTCGGTATAAAATGTTTCTCGTTCAGAAGTGGCATTCGAACTTCGGTTGTCTAAACGTCGTTTTGTGGCTCGTATATGAAAGAAGAACTCCAACCAGCAAAAGTTGGTCTTTGAACACGGCAGGATCGTGGCATAACTGAACTGCGCTTTATCGTTCCACAATATTGCTGCTTGCGTTGGTAGTAATGCCAAGATTGTCATGCGAATACGCAATCGATGAGTTCAAGAAGCCGACATAGAACGCAATTCTAGATCTCAGTAGACCCCAGCCACAGACACCTGAAAGAACAGACATGTCGCTCGAGTGATAACCTCGCCACGTACCCTGAGTCAATAGCTTGCTCGATTGCAAGACAAAGTGTCCACACGACGACCACTGTTGCTTTGAATGACGATCATGGACACATGAATGACGTCACACCATCTTTTCAGACGAATTCCTATTCTTCATACAGTATCATGAAAGACATATACTTGAGTGGAGCCACCGAGAACAACGAATGTTTCTAGCCGGCATTCGTCATCCCATATAGGTCCAGCACTTGTAATGATGATATGAGGTGTCATTTGGTAGAAATCCCGGTCAGCTTTTGTTAGTATAGTGGTTCTTTGAACAGCTGCAGTTATGTGTCTGACGTGTTAAAATCCGTACCTGTGTACCCTTTCTCAGCTACTTTTCCTCAAAACGACGCACAACCGTGTATTTGTCCTGGCCTTCCTCAATATAGAGGGTGTTTGAATGTTGCTCTGGCCAGCACATTCTCCAGATCTGTCACATCGGGTTACGAGTTGCGGGAGACTGAAATTCTATTATTTGCTAGTCACTATGATTTATGAGATCTGGAACAAAGTCGAAGTCGCATGGAGAGATAAACCTGTATCTGTCATCCAAGATCAATTAAATTCGATGCCCTGCAGGATTACTACAGGCGGTAGCTACAGGCTATTACAAGAGGTAGCTATGAATACCGAATTCTGAACACTGTGTACCTCCAAAGAACACGTAAATTTAATCATGCTTTCTCCCATTATACTGTAATTGGACAATAAATAAGACTATTGCTTTCCTCCCAGTGTAATATTTTTAATGGCCAGCATGATGTAATTTCAATGACTATATAAAGTGCTTAAAATATTTTAAAAATAACGCATACTTATACTCTCCTGACATATTTGGAAAAGTTGAAAGGAAATTAACAATGTAATAATTTTTTTAAGTAACGTGAATACCTTACAGGGGGAAAATGACACCGCCTATATGAAGAAACCTATTTCTCAACAAACCGAAAAAGATTTCCTCTCTAGAATCTCTCCTATAATGTATTCATAAAAATAAAATATTAACTCGAAAAATGACAAATGCCGGGATTTTATGTGGGAACTTGTAAATGTCAGAAAATATTTACCCTTCAGACATTTTTCTATCCTTGCAATAATAGCATACAATTATTTTTATAAATTTTATACCCTGCCAAGAAGTGGTAAATAAGTGACGAAAAGCTTGATACAACGACCAAAACTTTTTCATTCTTTGATCTCAAAGTAAACATGACAAATTAGATATGATTGATGAAAATCTCTGTTTGAAAAGTCGTATTTGATTTACAATAGTAACTTAAAATAGTTAAATAAAAGAAAGGAACAACATTTATGTTACATCGACATATATAATTGTTTTAAGCTCAGAAATTTTTAATAACATAATAAAGTTAGTAAGATAATAAAATTCGACTCTTTTTGACCCAGGTATATTAACACTTTACTTAAATATTTCAAAAGAATGCAAAGAGATGTAACATGTAATTTCCACGATTCGTCTTTTGGTAATGTATGAAACCACAACATTTTTTTAAAAAAATTGTAATGAGAAATTTTGTAATGTTGTCTGGATAAATTAAGTAATGTGAGCACTTTTAATTACATTATTCTCACAAAGAAATAATGGGAAAATCTAATTAAGAGAAAGTAACTTATTCATGGATGAGTTGAGAAGCAGAACACGGCCTTCGGAAACGTTTAAATAATTACTCAATTTTAATAAAAGGCTTCCTTGAAAACACCAAAATTACGAATTTCACTGACAAAATAACTTTTAATATATATATATATATATATATATATATATAGTTCTAAGTAAAAACTAGCCGTTTTATACTTAAGAGAAAATTTTCAATTTTAATATCATGAGAAAAAAAGCAATCTAGTTCCTTTCAGCAAAAATAATTATTTTTAATACTCAGGAAATATTTTTAAGGAAGCATATCTATAATTTCTGTGATTTCATATACATCGGGGAATAAAAAAGTTTTTCTTAAAAAACAAATTGATCTTGAATATGTTGATGAAGTGAAATAAAAATTAAACATTTTTAACTTATTCTTTGGTGTTACTATTACAATTATACGTAGAAAGAAATATAAAAACTTATAAAGTCAAAAAAGAGTTTTTTTAATTGAGGGGCCCAATTTTTTTGTCACTTGATACCCAAAATATTCAAAAAAAATTCAAACGAGTAAAAAAATAAATGACCCGATTTGGATATTATAGTGAAGTGATTTTATAAAATCTTCGCACAATATTTAATTTTTGGAACGGCCATACATACTTTATATCAATCCAATGCGTTAAAATTTGAATTTTTTTTAATTAAACTTTCGCTTTTCTTGAAAACTCTAGCAATCCGCCCTAATTATTTTAGGTAAAGTTATCTATTATTAAATGTATCTATAATACTATTAAGTTATATATATAAGTAATAAAAATTCTAAAAATATGAAGACTTTTTATAGTGAATAACGTAACATCTGCATAGTAATAATCGATTTAATTGAAGCTTAATTGTAAAGAAACGAAGTTTTATACAAAAATCACAATATTCCATTCTAATTAAGGCTATGCAACTACAGTAGCTGGAGCGAACTGTTTGGAAAAACGCTGAACAGTAGACTGATATACTCAAATACTTGACGAAGTCTTACAAAATGATTCGAAACAGAACTTGAGTAAATGAAGAAAAATTTTCCAAAAACACATTTTTTCAATTTAACTTATTTCGTCTCTCTTTACTCAGTTTAAAATAAATTTGTTCGAGACTATACCTCAGAAGATTGGTTTCGAGCAAAGGAAAATGAAATGTATTACTATTTATTACCTGAACAAAATTATTTTACTTTCTTGTCTGATAGTCTCTCTCTCTATATATATAGTACAATGAATGAAATAAATGTAAAAGGCTATTATTACATATGGTATTGATAATTTATCATTGCACGAAAAGCAAATCAATATTAATAGCAAACCGGCCAATCAAACAAACTTTCTTCATAGCACAAAAAAAAATCCCAAGCTTCGAATATTTATAAAAAAAGAAGTAGTAGAAAAAAAGTGTTTTTCCTCCAGCATAAAAAAAAGCCACTAACAGTTCATGCGTCATTAAACTCATCTTAAAGTGTCCATTTTTTAAGCTTTTTTCTCCTCTAATAAACACAATTTTTTGTGTTCATGCGAATAAGCGTACGTAAAATTAAATGGCGGTACCATAAAGGAACGAACAATCACTTAAATAATAGAAAGAGATAAAAAAAAAAAAGATATTACAATTACTAGTTGGACAATATTTTTCTGAATAGCGTCTCTGAAAAATAAATTGTGTGTAGTTCCTCACCTTGGCTAATAAATATCATTAAAGGAAAATAAAAATAAAAAAAATTAAAGAATTTAAAATTATAGATGCCAAACAAAAAAAAGCAATAAAAGAAAAGAAAATAAAACACAAAAGCAGTATTTACCGTATGGGTCGAGCAGGGATCTTTCCAAATCTGACGGTTCAATAAATCGCTGGGAAGCTGAAAATTAAATAGGCGACTACAGCAAACAAAAAAAATAAGGCAATAGCAAAATAATAAAAGCAAAACTATAAAGCAAAATAAAAATAATAAATGCAAAATATAATGTACAAAAAATTATTAAAACATAAATGACATAAATAATAGCAAAAAGAAGCATAAAAACATAGCACATAAAATAATGGGACATGGTTTTTATTAGTGTGTTCCTCTTTTTTTCATATTTTTTTAAAGCATAGAAATTTTTATTAAGCATTTCATATGCATAGAAATTTAGTATTTGATAAAAATAATAATTAAAAAGGCGATATTTCAGGTGTTTAGAATGTTAAAACGATTAATAAAAAAATATTAAAATAAACTTTGGAAAAAATTGTATCAATTTACTTAGACATTTTTTTTAAAATAGAAATCTATTAATAGAATATCTAGTGCTATTTCGAACAGTATTTTTTTTTTACGCTAAATAGGCTATGAACAATATTTTATTGCTAATTTTAACAAAGTATTTTTTTTTTTTTTTTTTTTTTCGTTTTTCTGAATAGTACTGGAAAATTGGATCATTGTATAAAGCTTTGCAGTCATTCATTTGCAGGAAAGGTGTAAATAAATTATGTGTCTAAACGCAGATATTTGAGCCATTTACAAAAGTCTAATTGCGTTTTTGTTAAGGAAAGAAAATATAAATAACTTAATCATTTAATATAGTAATACTGATAAAATATATTAATGTAGAGGTTTAGTAATACCAGAATTAAATATAATCTGACATTCAGAATTAAATTATTTAAATTTTAAATGAATTAGCACCGATATAAATTTTGAACTTCCTTTAATATTTAAGAGATATGCTAATATTTAGGAACTTCAAATTTTCTAAAGGAAAATAAAACTCTCAATCGCGATCAAACCTCGTGTTTTCTAACCAGAACCCGAACGATTGTCCTTTAATCATTTTGATTATTTAGTGAAAAATTATGGGATAGTAAAGGTATAGTTAATTTCAACATTTTTTGCTTTTTTTATGTTGGAGATTATTTCGAATCGAGTCTCATATTTTTATTATATGATTTTTTTTATCATAACACTTCTACAGTAATAAAATAAAATTTAGAAATCCTTTTTTTTTTAAACGTTATAATGTGAAATTATAGGTCACACACACATGAAATTAAGGAAGCATCCTTTTGTTCACAATGAGTCAAGAAACAATCAAGTATATTTAATGCTAATATCTAAACTTGTTGCATTTCTGGTTAAGATTACAATAATTAATACAAAACAATAAGTTATTCCTTTTACACTAAAAATTAAATGAAAGAAATAAAAGTAACGTATTTTCATAAAACTTGAATAATTATTTCATAGTAATAAAATAATATTTAAGTTTTAAAAACGCACGTAAATTATTCATATAAACATTTA